>JACEGR010003044.1:0-113532 GCA_014170235.1 Listronotus bonariensis | reverse complement strand
CTACTAACCAAAACTAACCAGATTTTTGCTCTATATACATTCAAAAGTCTTGACCAGGTTTGGCATGATGCACTCCTTAAATTCCTTTCAATAATCTTTCAGCCAAACTCTGTTCTTGGCTCTCTCATTTTCTTTCTAATCATTGTACCTATTTCAGTTTTGCAAATGACCACCCTTCAAGCTTTCATCAAGTTTAGTGCTGGGGGCCTCAGGCTATATACTGGTACTTACTAGTACTACTAACCAGAACTAACCAGATTTTTGCTCTATATACATTCAAAAGTCTTGACCAGGTTTGACATGACGCACTCCTTAAATTCCTTTCAACAATCTTTCAGCCAAACTCTGTTCTTGGCTCTCTCATTTTCTTTCTAATCAATGTACCTATTTCAGTTTTGCAAATGACCACCCTTCAAGCTTTCGCCAAGTTTAATTTTGGGGGCCTCAGAGCTATATACTGGTACTTACTAGTACAACTGATTTCTTCTTGCCATTAACAACCTTGTCCTTTCCATATTTAATTCCAATTATAGTTTTGCTAACGATGGTACCCTCTACTCCAGTATAACGATTCACAAACCAAATGCGAAGCCTCACTTTGAAAACAAACACAGGGCGATGCAGATATCGCTTTTTCACGACATGAATTCAATATTGGATTGGTACGCCAAAACTATTATTTAATTTAATTTACACCAAAAAAAAAAAAAAAAGAAAAAGAAATCCTGTACCTTGTCGCGAAAAGAATTTTCTGATACTTATCTTTTACTTATGGGCGGCCAACACATCAGATTTAGAAATCACTTATTTTTTAAATTCTTTGCAGATTTAAACAAAAAGTTTTTCATTTGGTAATAACTTTCTAAGGCAATAGAGTAATATAAAATAGTTGAAAGTCGAAGCTTTAAAGTAATACAGTTTGAGCACTGTTTTAATAAAAGAATGCCCACTTAACCAGTTTTGGCCATTTTACGTGGATCCAGTTAAGAACGTTAGAGTAGAGACAAGAATGAGACGAGCAACTAAATGTAAATAAATTATCCGAGAGAGAGATAGCTGCTGGGCTTTCCTTGTCTGTCTTCAAGGCAGGTAAACTCAGATGGCGCGTGAGTCGACTTTATCGTTTGCCCGCCAAATTCAAATTATATAGCTGTGCTATTTTTGCCCTTAATGTTAGGTACTTGTTTTTGTTTCCTATTAATATAAAATATTGGGGTTTGGTTCAATAATTACACACACCTTATTAAAAATGTCATTTATTTGGTTTTTATAAAGATTTTTTCTTACAGATTACCATGTCAATATTACCTTAAATTATCTGTTGAAAAGCACAAATTTAATATATACACTGTGATCACTAATAAAAGTAAATATTCAAAGTCCAATTAAGTGTAAAAAACCAGGAAACACAATAAATCACAGAAAATGTAAACAAACTGTCCAAACAAATCGGCCATTGAAAAATATCAAACACAAATATCGATTAACATTTCGGCGTGACTGCCTGCGTCAACGTTGTCAAGTTAAAAATATTCGATTCATGGTATATTTTCTTTCTCTTAATTAGATGTAAGCCAAAAAAGGACATTAAAGTTTACATGCAGAAATTGTAAACAACTTGGCAACCAGGGCAAAGCGATGATTGCTCCATCTACGATAGCCTGCCATGATGAAAGACAAAGATATATTTATTGGAACTTGCGTTAAATCAGAAAGAGATAAATACAATGGACAAATTGTTAGGACCAGTTACTCGTCTCATTCTTGTCTCTGGTTATAGCCTAAGACCTCGATAAGATACGGTTAGCGACGAGCGGCTGAGAGGCAAGCGTTAGAGGAGTATCTCTGATCTTAAGGGTAGCACGAAAAAATGTATTTTTCAATCAGGAAGCTACAATATACGTGACCGTAAAAGCAGTGCCGCTTTAATGCTATTAGAAGCAGTTTCCAACATATGTAAGCTGATTCCAAAACGCCGCTTGCGTTAACAGTCACCACAAACCATCTTAGCCAATACCGGCCACCGTTTCAAAACTTTGCCGCTCACCGCTTGGATCGTGTCAAAGCCTAATAGTCCCGCTCTCCCAGTAATGAAATTCACTTCATATCAATAATACTTTTAAAACCTTTTTAGAGGGGTCCCTTTTGACGATTCTATCACGAATATTCATACCGTCATATATGGAAGCGGCGAGTTAACCCAGCCTGTCAATGTCCAATGTTTCGGATGTCTATGTTCGACCGGATAAACGCGTCACTTTTTGGTCGGAAAAGTTTACTACAATGTTTTTTATGCAATTTTTAAAAATTGTGCCAAATTTTTCTAAGGATTACAGTTACGAAAACCGCCTAATCCGGTACCCAAAACGTGTCAATGGGCCTTATGGTTTTGTAACTGTAACACTTACGATTTTTTTTTATCTTTGGACAATCCACGAAGGCTGAAAGCCTAAATACTAACGTATCGTGGGTGTCTTTTGGCACAATGTTTAAAAATTTCATGTAAAATATTGTGGTAAACTAATCCGAAAAAAAAGTAACGTATTTGCCCGGTCCGACATCCGAAACATTTGCCATTGACAGGCTGGGTTAAAGGGCTGCTTCCATATATGGCGGCATGAATATTCGTGGTAGACTCGTCAAAAGGAACCGCCTTTAAAAGGTTTTAAAAGTGTAATTATCATAAGGAGAATTGCCTATTACTGGCCCAGGGACTATAAGTCTAAAGTATCAATCCCTTGTCCAATCCGATGCCATGCGCCAAATACAGAAGTTGACCGGTCCTGTTTCGAGTTCGATGATCCTGATTTGATTTTATCATTATCATTATCATTATATATAATAAAACTAAGTTGATAAAATGTGCGTGCCGATAAAACTTGAAAAGGAGTCCCAATATCTATAAATGGACTTATATAGTGTGATAGCCCTTTATCCCCCCTCGAACAAGAAAGTTCCCGTTTTACCCTAAAGGGCGTATTTTTAAAGATATAAGGACTCTTCCAACCCTTTAACTTGGAAATTAAGTGTAGTGGCGCCATCTGTTGTCGAGTATTTGAACTTCATTCAGAACAACGGTTATTTGGGTCTCATATCAACTCCCGAGCGAAGCCGGGAATCATAGCTAGTATATAATAAAACTAAGTTAATAAAATGTGCGTGCCGATAAAACTTAAAAACGAGTCCCGATACGATAAAGGGACTTATATAGTGTGATAGCCCTTTACCCCCTCGAACAAGAAAGTTTCCGTTTTACCCTAAAGGGCGTATTTTTAAAGATATAAGGACTCTTCCAACCCTTCAACTTGGAAATTAAGTGTAGTGGCGCCATCTGTTGTCGTGTATTTGAACTTCATTTAGAACAACGGTCATTTGGGTCTCATATCGACTTCCGAGCGAAGCCGGGAATCATAGCTAGTTAGATTATAAGATGACTCCATATGTGGACTTTTTAGACTCTAGATCCTTACATTCTGTAATTATATAAAAAGCGGTGTCACCCTTATAACTTCACCACCTAAAGATCCTATTTGATTAATTATTTAAAAATGACTTATGTTAAATTTCTAAATATAAATTAAAAGTCTTTTACAACTCTTATAATGATCCTTTTGTCCTTATCACTAAGTAGTATCATTAGCACCTATACTAAACCAATACATCTTTCTCTTGTATTGTTATCCTTTCTCCTCCTTCATTATCCTACTTCTTCCCTCAAGGTGCGAATGAGTTGTTCCACAGCGGTTGTTCGCAATTAGTTTCCTTGGTAGATTCTTGAACGGGACCACCCACAAAACGGGGGCCCCGGGGGACCAGCACGATATAGATATCACCCGGTGGAGTCCCGGGGAGAGCCAGTGACTTGCAGAATAATGGTACGGTTTGGTTTTGTTTTAGTGATTGTGAGTATAGTTCGGATACAACTGTTACATATTAATTTGGTAATATTTTTTAAAAACGATTTGCAGCTCTTAATTTTACCAATCATATTTATCCTTTTTGTCATTAACTTCGTATTTGCGCCCTTTTTTTAACTTTTTGTACCCTAACGGAGCACTACTGCATTTTTTGTTTTCAGATTTTTTTTTGCAACAATCATAGAATAAACTGAAATGCTTCGGGTATTTTAGCAAAGGAAACTTGTCTAAAAAACGCTTGTTCTAAAAAACGAAAAATCAACATCAACTTCGTATTTGCGCCCCCTTTTTTAACTTTTGGTACCCTAACGGAGCACTACAGCATTTTTTGTTTTCAGATTTTTTTTCGCATAGAATAAATTGGGTTGCTTCGAGTATTTTAGCAAAGGAAACTTGTTCTAAAAAACGCAAAATTAACTTGTTCTAAAAACGCAAAATCAAAGAAAGTGCGTGTATATTAATAAATGAAGATAATTGTGTAGCGTCAATTTCAGTTAATTTAAATATCGCTTGGTTGCTTTTGCTCGATACTGAAGTATCTTCAGGAAAACTAAAAATCAACTAACTCATCACCTTTTTTTGTCTTACAAATAATAAATACACCAGTTACTTATGTCACTCATGACACATACGATTGCGATATTAAAAAGCCTAAAATTTTAATCATTTTTAATTTAAATATTGGTTATTTTTTTATATTTTTTTATTTAAGTTTTAACTTGAAAACGGTGGCAGACTTGACACCGAAACCTTGTCTTTAAATAAAATTTTTTGGGTTTCACCTCAGTGGTAGCTTAAGAATACTTAGCACTTTATGGTATACCTCTATTTTCCGCAAAGTTGTGCCTGATATTCAATATAATATTAAAATTAAAGCTATTAAAAAAGAAACCCGACCATATTTAAGATTAAAAGTAAGACCTTTTTATTACATTTTGCGGAATAAACAAATAGGGTTTTGTTGCGCCCAGTGATACCATGGTATCAGCATAATATATTTTTTATCTGATATATGGTATTAAGTTAATATGCTTTCCATAATCAAAGTAGGGTCATATTAATTATACTATATCAAAATAACAAACAAAATAAACAAAAAATAGTTATTGGCGGTAATGGTTTAATCTGAATCGCGAATAGAAAAATAGGCGATAAAGGGCACAGTTTTCGTAATCTGGAATCCCCAGGGTTTTTATTTAAAAAATAAATAAAAAAATAACGAAACCATAAAAGACCACAGTCATTCGCCAACTGGTGTGCAACATTGTCGACCATTTAATAGTTTATCAATCTGCTAATTGAAATGTTCTTTTATTGCCGTTGTGAAAAGAAATTAAAAGTTGGAAACATCAGCGTTAAAAAGTTATTAAAAATGAAATGGTATCTTTATTGTTTAGGTTTTAATTTTGGAGTCGCCCGGGGTGACGATAAAACACTATTCATTCAGGTAGGTCGTTTGGATTTTGGTGTAGTTAGGGAGCAAAAGATGATTTTTGCTTATACACTGACTGTGCATGGATGGGGTTCAAGATCGTTTGACTAGGTAAGGTTGCCTCGTAAGCCTTGCAACATGGCGGACCATACGTCACATATGTATTTTGCTCATTATTTAATGAAGTTTTTAACAGTGTAGTTTGTGTTTTTTGACAATATTAAAGAAATACTTTTAAATACTGTTAATTCTAGTTGTTACCGTAATTTCTTTATTTCCTATTAATAAATTATTTAACAATGATTATTCTAGCTGATTTTTAAATATTGTATATCGCACTCTTTCGCCCTCATAGTATTATCCGTCTAGACATCCTTGTTGGCGCCAAGGAACCAGCAGTGCGGTACATATGTGACGTAATGAGGCAACCTTACCTAATCAAATGATCTTGGATGGGGTTTACAAAAGAACAAATGGATAAAAAGTTTTTGATAAAAAGTTATTTTTAATAAAAAATTTTGTTTCTAAAAAATATGATTTACGAAGAGAAAATGTTTGTTTTGTACACATCCTTGTTGGCGCCAAGGAACCAGCAGTGCGGTACATATGTGACGTAATGAAGCAACCTTACCTAGTCAAACGATCTTGGATGGGGTTTACAAAAGAACAAATGGATAAAAAGTTTTTGATAAAAAGTTATTTTTGATAAAAATTTTTGTTTCTAAAAAATATGATTTACGAAGAGAAAATGTTTGTTTTGTACACATCCTTGTTGGCGCCAAGGAACCAGCAGTGCGGTACATATGTGACGTAATGAAGCAACCTTACCTAGTCAAACGATCTTGGATGGGGTTTACAAAAGAACAAATGGATAAAAGGTTTTTGATAAAAAGTTATTTTTAATAAAAAAATTTGTTTTTAAAAAATATGATTTACGAAGAGAAAATGTTTGTTTTGTACACAGGGTGCGCAAAAACCTTAAAAATCATTATTATTCTTTAAAAGTTCACTAATATTAATTTTTATTTTTAAGCAAAATCTCATAAATAAAAGTATTTTGAAAGACTCTATTTATTTAACAGGGTTATCAAAAAGTTTCATAAATCTAATTTTGGTGTTACCAAAAATTAAAAAAAAATTATAAAATAGCCTAAGAAAACCTCATATTTTGATTTTCAAACACCTACCTTTCCTATAATTCATTCACAACACAATTTTCCCGCTGTACACAAATGTGATCGAGGCGTTTTCGTCAAATTATGGAGTAAAATTTTGTATCATTATTTCTATCAATTACAAACCTTATTCTAAGTAAATTTTCCAAATTACATTATGCTTTAAAATAAAAAACAAGTTAAGATTTTTCTCTTCCTGAATCATATTATTTTCAAAATAGGTATATCAAAAAAAAAAGTCAGACGAAAAAGTATCGAGCATATAAAAAATAATATTAATTTCATGTTGAAAAGACTTGAATATTATGGTAGGCCTACTTAACACTTGCTATATTTATCCTTTTTTATTATTTACAAAAAATATTGTCCTTTGATGGATCAAAACACCCAATTTTACAGGGATTATAAAGAACGTTTGGCAACATAGATTTGCCTCTAAAACAGCTTATTACATACAGGACATAGGTTGCAATTCTAATATATTTGACCTTTCACCGTGCTAACCGTAATTTTTTTATCTACTCATTATTGTTTCCTAATATACAGAGTGTCCCAGGATAGGTGCTGAAAAATGGACAAAAAGACCAATAATTTTTGAATTTTAAAAATACATTTTGGGAAAACTGTTCGCGGGGTCCAAAACTAATAAATACAAAATTTGACTTTAATTGGTATTACACAGGGCAAGTTTTAAACACGTTTAACTAAAAACAAAAGATGCCGAGACGCAAACTACTTTTATTTTTTAAAACAGAACAAAAATGCATAAGCAAATTTTGTACAGAATTTAATTTTATGTCAAAATTTTGAATTAAAGCATAAGAGTAAAAAATATAATTGTAATTTTTTTCATATTAAGCATTACAACTTAAATAAATGGCAAAAGAAAAAAAAATAAAAAAAATATAATCCTAAATATTTTTTAAAATTTACTGCCTTTAGCCAAAAATTTTAAAAACTGTTAATGCATATTGTAAAAAATTACAAAAATATTTTTTTACTTTGATTCTTCAACTTTAAATTTTGACATAAAATTTTATTGTCCTATTTTTAGAAATAAAGGTAGGTACTTTACTCTTGGTCATTTTTCATATTTTTAGTTATAACTTACCCTGTATATTACCTATCGGAATAAAATTTGGTATTTACCAGTCTTGGACCATGCGACCAGTGTTCCCAAAAAACGTTTAAAAATTCCAAAATTTTTGGTCCATTTGTAACACCTAACCTGGGACACACTGTATATGTATTTTTGCAAAAACAGCTTGGATAACTTATCTGACTCTAGATAATACTCAATAAATCCTGATTTATAATTTCGGAAATATTTTCAGCATTTCTAAAATTACTACATAATATTTTTGAAAAACACACAACAAAAAAATTCAACACGTACCATCAACATATCAACCATACCAATTGACAGCTATAACCTGTCAAAATGAATCTAAATCGGCTATTAATAAATACCGATAAATAACGCCATTGGACAAAAAGCACAGTAATTTATTGTCCAAGACGCCAATAAAAACGTAGAAGTGGAACTTGATGTATGTCAGTCAACGAGGAGTCTCATTTTTTAAATGAGCAGTGAAAAATTGTAAATTTATGCTGTGTGAACGGGAATGAAGGTTGTTACAATGCTCAACAAAAATGAGGGTTAGAGGGTTATAATTTATTTTTCCCCGACCGTTATAAAATGCTGTTTTTTCAAACTTTAACATGAAGATTAAGTACTCCATTCTAGTACCCTAAATAAAGTGTTTAAAAAATAATCTTTCTTTCAGACTTCAAAGCATTTATTCACACTTTGAATTAGTGTTTTGTTTCAATGCTTACTACAATAAACTTAAACAAATATCAATTTAGGCAATGTAACAGTAAACGCGACATTAACTGAACCAAACGGTCAAGTTACCTTTGATTACGTCATTATTTCTTTTAGTTCATGAGACACTACTTTTAAAATTTGACAGTTTGCAAATAAATTTATTAGAAATTATTGAAAATTATTAGTAATAATAAATTTGGAGGACCAACAAATCGAAAAGAAATTTATACTGTTTTAGTAATATTTCTATAAAAAGTAAGTAAAGATGGGTCCACATTTAATTCATTCTAAAAGCGATGCCGCCAAGTACACAAAAAATGATAAAGTTAAGAAACCCTTTTGTAAACAATGATTTATTGCAGCAAAAAATATTTAACCCGACGAGTTTCTAGTACCACGCCACGTGCCACCGGTTTTATAATAGGACAGAGGCGAAATAAGAGAATGTTTTGAAGTAGGTGATACGTGTTTTAGAAATGTATTTTTTATTATTTATCTAAAAATATGTAATCAGGCTCTGTCCGAGGCTATATGCATTCGAAATGGTTTGTTTACTTTATGATTTTTTGTGTACTTGGCGGCATCGCTTTCAGAATGAATTAAATATGGATCCATCTTTACATACAATTTTCTAAAACTAACAGTTATGAAGAGTTAATTGTCTCTTAAAAAATAGGGAGGCTAAAATTTTTGGTTTCAATATAATTGCTGTGCTCAAAAATTAAAATTAACAAGTTAAGATAAATTTAACATTCATAAAATGGTATTTTGAGAAATTTTTCTAAGGTCGAGAAAAAAATATAGTATGTAACACATACATAAACTGTCTCTTTTTTACTTATGGGATTGCCGCACTCGTCTAACGGCTCGTACTGTCAAACTTCCCATTCGTAAAAAAGTATAACTTTATGCACTTGGTACATAAATTACTATTTTAATTAATTTATTTTTTAACAAAAGTAGATGAAACAGTTTACTTAAGAAAAAATAGCCCACACTTGTTCACTTGCCTGTTAAGGAGTTGTATCCACTTACGATTAAAAAAACTATTTTTAGCAGGCCGCCATTTTGTCAAAAACTAAAATTTTGACTAGTTTTTGATCATTATCTGTATTTATTTATGCTGAGTCTACCACCGTTTTTCGAAAATAAAAAACATTGAAGATTAAGTAACAAAACAGAATTATGAGTTGAAATGTGTCAGGTATAAAAAAATATTTGTTATTTTTAAAAATAAGAAGGGTGCGGTACCTACTTAATTGTTTAAGAAATTTTTTTTTTAGGATATTTGCTAACAAACCAGCCTCGTTTTATTTAAAAATAAAAAAATACGACCATAGATAGGACTTACGACTAAAAATGTCGAAAAGAAGACTTGTTCTTAACACGTTTGCTTACACAAAGCTATAAAACTTTACGTCTTGCCAAGAATCCTAAAAAAAAATCGAGAAGAAAAAGTCTACTAAATCCCTACAGGCACAGGTTTGCTTACGCCATTTCCATTTTTTTAATTACATGCAGGCCTGATTATTTATACCAAGAAGTGTGTAAACAGATTGCGAAGTTTTATTTTCTAGACAGCAAAATAGATGAATACTAAAATTACCTTACCAACTTAGGAAACCTAAAAACATAAATATCATACATTAAAATGTATTAGGCCGTGTTTCCACGGGCGACTTTTTGAAGTTGATATGGACCACAAAAAGTGGTTGGTGTGTAGTCTACTGTCGTCAGCTTGTAGTTTCGTTTTCCACAATGCTAAAAATGTAGTCCTTTTACACGGGCGTGTTGAGGTGGTGTATATGTTTACTAAAAAAATAGAAAATGACATTTCAAGTACAATGCCATTACATTTGCTTTAATGACACTCTTGGTTAAAAATAAAAATATGTGCTGGTTTAGTTTAAAAAATTAGCAAATGCAGTGTGATTGTACTTTTAATTATTGGTTAAAATGTACTGGATACCTTTTTAAAAATAAACAAGTTAAGGTCGTTTTTGGCCAAACCTAATGCACTCTAAAATAAATGAATTACTAAAACAATGCACATACAGTGTGTCTACATATGTAAGTTGGCTTTATATGGGAAACATTTTTATTATTAATTTTACATAAAAAGCATTTTCCAAAATCCAAAAAGCAGATATTAAATTTTATCAGTCATGTACGATGTTTGTAGAGTAAGAAAAAATATGCTTAGAGTTAAAAATTACTTCTAAATATCATTAGTTTTATGGTAGCGTATCCTTTCTTCTCTAAACACCAAGAAATCGTCTGGGCCAGACGGCATACCAGCAGTGGTTTAAAAAAATTTACTCCAGAACTTGCACCAATCTTAACTCGGCTCTTTCGAATTTCTTACGACACAGGTGTCTTTCCGGAGAGCTAAAAAGCTGCACGTGTTTAACCTATCTCCAAGAAAGGATCTAAATATATTCCATCTAATTATAGACCAATTTCAATTCTTTCAGTTTTTTCTAAAGTAATGGAAAAATTCATTAATTCACAAATTCTTAAGTATTCAGAAAAACACAAAATTTTACATGACAGGCAGTATGGATTTTGCCACAAAACATTTACAGCAGATCTTCTTTTCTTCGTATCACACTGCTGGAATAGGTATCTTGAGTTCCTAGGTGAGTCCCAGATCGTTGCTCTTGATATATCCAAAGCTTTTGACCAGGTCTGACATGCCGTAGTTCTTAATAAACTTCCCTCCTATGGTCTTTCCACTAAACTCTGAACTCAGTACTTGGCTCTCTAGTTATCTATCTGATGGACGTATATCAATTATTGTGGACGGCCATTCTTCAAGCTTTTACCAAGTAAACGCTGGAGTGCCTCAGGGCTCAGTTCTGGCACCAACATTGTTTCTTCTTCACATCAACGACCTTCTCTCGTCCACAACTAATTCCATTCATAGTTTCGCCGACGATAGTACCCTTCACTCTAGTTTTTAGGTTTCTAAACCCATCACTAAATTTGATTTGGAAAACAAACGCAGAGCGATGCAAATATCTCTTTCGCAGGATCTTAATTTAATATTGGATTGGGGCGCCAAAAATCTCGTCCATTTTAATGCATCCAAAACACAATCATGTTTCTTGTCGCGAAAAGAGTCATCAAATAAATACTCATCCTCTACTTATGAGCGGCCAAGTTTTACAGAGCAAAGACACCTTTATTCTTGTGGGCGTCACAAGTAATTTTAACTGGCATAAACCCATTATATCTATAGCCACGGCAGCTTCAAAAAAGCTTGGATTTCTCTTTCGAGACAAAAAAACTGAATTATACAGGGTGGCTTGTTTAAATTGAAATGCAAAATATCTTAGATAGAATTCAAGATCACCTGACTCAAGCAATAATTTTATGGCGGGGTACAGACTGTCATGCAAAACTCACATTTGCATGTAAAGTAAATGTATTTTGTAATACACACGACCATATCTGCGCGCTAAAATTGACTTTTCATGCTAATTTGACAGTTTTACATGACCGTCTGTATCCCGGTTATCTACAGTAAAATTTAAAACACGAAACATGATCAACTTACCTCATAAACCCAATGAAAACTTGATTTTTTGGCTTAGCAGTATAAATATCTTGTAGCTACACACAATCTACAAGTCTAAGCATGTCATTTCGATGGTAATTCGTCCCACAAAAAAGGCCCATCTCGGCCGTCCAGAATCAGAATTTCATATCAAGTGCATCTTGTCAACAAAAAGGGTTTTATGTAATCGTTGCTGATGCGACCACAAGTGTGGAATTTTAAATTTTTACATTGTTTTCTCTTGTGCTCGACCACTGTCCAAACAGAACTGACTTATGAAGTTCTTTATTTGGAAAAACAGTTCTTGCTGAAGTTTTCAGTGAAATCAAGAGGACATAAAATTTATAATATATACAGTTGATTCCCATTATTTTATTATTTATATATTTATAAAATAGTAGGGTAGCCCACGATGATATATGGGGATTTACAAGAGCGTCATAAAGACCTATTGGGTTGCAAAGCTTAGATGATAAGAAGAAAAAATGTTATATAATGTATACCTTTTTATCGGTGGGGAAAGCGACCATAGGTTTTTAAATACATATGTCAAAAAATATTGTGCTATTTCGGCTTGTGAAAATCGTTAGAATATATATTTACCATTATCATTGAATTATTTCCTTCAAAATAAAAAAATAATGTCAAGATGACTTTTTTACAATTTTGTAGCCCTCCGCTTCTTTTAAGTCACTATAAGATTGTAAGTTTAGTGGAATATACACTTTTTAGCATGTAATTAACTCATCCTATCTTAATCTGAGGCGCTTGAAAATATCTTATGAATATAAATATTTTTTTACTAATCTGATTCTTTTAGGGCCGTATTAACTGTTTGTGGCTAGAATTTCCGAAGCGCCTATTTTCCACCAAAAAAAAGTCCTTTCCTCCGTAGCGCATTTAATAACAAAAAAAAAGTCATTCCCTCCTTTTCTCGCCTATTTCATTCCAAAGCACCTTATTCATCACAGAGAATTAGTCACCAAAAATCCCCAAGCCACCTTTCTTAAAAACTTCCCTGTCTAGCGCCTATTTCTCCCCTGTCTGGCGCCTAATTTTTCATGGCGCCCTAGGCTGTAGCCTAGTCAGCCTAATGGTTAATACGGCACTGGATTCTTTATCCTTGACGGGCGGCCTTATACCTATACGGGGCTCATATTTAGTGGAGGTACTTAACCGGGCACAAGGTATTCTCCTGTATATTGTAAATCCCGAAATACTCCTCTTGGGCTTTCCTAATAAAATATCACATAGTGTAAAGGGCTCCGTTTGGAGGAGTATCTTTTTTTGTGCTGTCAAATTTTTTCCAACAAACAAAAAAAAATAGTGAAATACTATGGGCCCCGACTTTACTTTTTGCCTGGTCCCTGATATGTCTAGCTACGCCAATGCATGATATGGGTGTTATTTGGCTTCTTTCTTGGAAGTGACCTCTGGAGCATCCCTTCATTTAAACCAGCAGTAATTCGCAAGCATTGCTTCATTTTAGCGACCCTAATATCTCCGTTCCACCACGGAAATATCTTGATGGGACCTTTCAGCATGTGTATCACTGGCAGCAGCACAATTAGGTGGAAAAAAATCAAGATGAGGATGGAGTTATCATCTCTTTTGTTTCCTAAAAATCCATGAATAGCTCCTTTGAGAACTTCCAAAGCAATCTTTCTCCTTCTTTCCAAAATTAAGTCGAAGGCGGGATCATTTACCAGTTGACGAATTTGGGGAACAATTAAAATGCCTTTTAGCGCGATTTATATGTATTTTGACAGTTCTGGTTAGTTCTGGTTCAATCAAATTTCCTAACAAACAAAACTCTTAATGCAATAAAACTGTAATTTTGAACTAGAATTTTAGAAAAAAAGGTGTGACTATCTACCGGGTGGTGCATCGCCAAACGGAGCATAGAAAATTCCATGATACTTTTGAAAATCCTATGTAAATTTTTGAAAAGATTGAATGTAACATAACTTTTCAAAGATACCAATATGGCAAACTCTTGTGCCAAGTTTTAAAAAACTTTAATAACCGAATCTTAATAGCTATTTATGTATCAAGGGCGTTACTAGGACTATAATGCCCTGAAGGTCGAAATAGCCCGATGGCCTCTGGCCCGAGGGCTAGATTTCGACCTGATGGGCATTACAGTCCAGTAAAGCCCGTGGTGCATACAATGCTTTATGTTTTACCCAAAAAGAGTTTTTCAATGACTAATTACATTATTTATTCGCAATATAAAAAATAAGTTGCACCTGTACCTGTATACGTAAGTAGATAATGACTGGTGTTAAGTTTGACTTTGATGTTTCTATCAGTTAGTCAGTTGGCATTTTTATTTAACGATTTGCTCAAAATGAAAGAAATTCCACAAAATATAAGAGAAAAGGCCATAAAAGCGACCGAAAATCTTTTGCCCGTTAAATCAAGGCAACAGTATGATCGGGAGTATGGCATATTTGGTATTTGGAAAGATGCAAACGCAATTCTTCAAATAATCGAAACCGTTTTAATGGCATATTTTCAGGAACTGGTAAGTTATTGATTTTATTTTAATACATATGTTTAACAAACTTTTTGTATAAACTTGATCTTTATTGTGAGAGAAATAAAATTTCCATATTAGCGCATTAGGGCATTATTGCTACCATAACATATTCCGTTTCTAAGGTATTACAGATCAATAATAGATGGGTAAAACATAAAAAATTTAATTCAATGTAATTGCAAAATTACCAAATTTCAGGTTCAGGCAAAACCAAACACCCACCTGTAAAATGAATTATGTCACTGGCATAAGGAATAGTGTTAATAAATCAGTGACAGTTATATAACAAATTATTTGTTGATGGCTGTTGTCTGTTTGCTTTTACCTGAACTGAAAATTTGGTAATTTTGCAATTACGTTTAATTAAATAATTCAAGATTCATTTAGTAATTTTTTTTTG
Source organism: Listronotus bonariensis (assembly GCA_014170235.1). NCBI lineage: Eukaryota > Metazoa > Arthropoda > Insecta > Coleoptera > Curculionidae > Listronotus > Listronotus bonariensis. The sequence continues at coordinate 98,676 of JACEGR010003044.1, read as the reverse complement.
AAGCATAAGGATTTATCGGATTGGTTCTTTAAAAAGTTATTAAAAAAATTTTGTTTTGTTTTGTACAAAAGAGCCAATAATTAACCCCTTAAAATTAACATGGGATTTCCTATGTATCGCTCGGCAACGCACCACCGGGTATAATACATAAAAATAATAAATTTATGTTTAGGTAACTTACATATAAGAGGAACTGCAGCATATTTAGAATCCCAGTTGGTTTTAAAAAATAAAATAAAATAAAAATTGATGGCTTGATAAAAAAGACATTTCCTATTTGAAAAACTATTAAACTTTAATATTTATCACTATCAAATCAATAAAAAACAAAAAGACCACAAACTAGCAATTATGTCAATTGACTTAAAGTGCAAGTAATTGGGAATATAGTATTCCGTGTATTCCAAATTATATTCACATTTTTTAAAAACATACTGCTAACACTTTATCTTAGCAACTAATATGTTTCAGCAGAGGCAATTTGCTTCTTTTTCCACCTAATTCTCTTTTTGTATTCTTAAGCACCATTTTAAATTTATCATTACTAAAAAAACATACAACCTTTAGTATTCTAAATTAACAACATACCATTCTAACCTAAAATGGCATTTCAAATTTTCAATTCTAGAAATATTTACAAAATCAAAGTTAAATCAAAAACTAAAAAGGTCCCTTAACAGATTGAGTATTACACTAAATATTTTACGTCCTGCAGTTAATATTATTATGGGTTGCATCCTTACCAAAAAAGTTTTCAAATCTGTATTTACGTTCTGTCGGGGCTAGTAGCCAAAATCCCGAAATGGGGTCCTTTTTTAAATGCTTGGTGGCTTAAGCCGGCTGTCCATGATAGCGGTTTTCCGTCCGCGTATTAAAAATACGCGCAGAAAATCCGCTGACACGTCCATTGTAGCGGAAAATATTAAAGTGTTTTGTTTTGAATATGGTGATTTTATGTTAGAATTTTCTTTGTTTGATACTACGGTTGTGAAAGTCACTAGATGTCAATCATCATCTGTCTGTGGGATGGCAAATGGATTGGATAATGGATAATAATAAACAATTTTAATTTTATTATGTAAAAACCACTTTTGTAATGCAAAGAAAATAAAGAAATCTTGTTATTTTGGGCTTTTTGAAGTTGAGAATTATGCAGGTACTATTTTTATTGGCTATGAACTTTTCTTTCCAAAAACATGTTTCTAACCCAAAACCTGTGCCTCCTTCTTTGTCTTTTTGGTTGTATTAAAAGTAGAATAAATATCCTTTTTTGCCAAATATCATACTGAAGTAAATAATGTCGTAGTGTAGTTAATGTCGTCCATAACACTTCTTTTATTTAAAATGGATCTTTAACGTCTTCTCTTATCTTCAAGCAACAACTCATCAAGCTCATCAACTAGTTCAAGGTTGTAAATTCTGGCTATTAATTTAAAAAATCCGCACAATTTGGTGGAAAACGCAAAAAAGTTAACTTCATCTCAACTTTTTGCTGATCCGCGTCGAAAATGGCGGGAAAAGCATTTTAAATTTGCACTAACCAATCACAACACTGAATTATCATCCGCGAGTGGAAAACCGCTCCCATGGACAGCCGGCTTTAGTGTGTATTACGACGTTATGAATAAATAATAGAAAAACATTTATTGCCTTAATAGTTATTTCGATGTCAAAGTATCCCAAATATGCTGCAGCTTCCCTATATTTTGTGACCATATTATTATTTTTAGTTTTAAAATGGTAATATCAAAATGGGTAACACATAAATTAAATATCATAAACCACAGAATGGTTGCCCACCAAGCACGATACCAGAAAATGTTGGTGTATTCTTCATCGTATTCTTCCTTTATTACAAATCATTATAGAGATATCATTGCTATCAGCCACCTGGTGATCTGCTACGATGACTTGCGGATATTTTACCACTTGTCATCGAGAATCATTTATTATCTTGTACTCTCTATGACGAAACATTCGATTCTTAGATATCTAAATGAAGATATTAAATGTAACAACAAAGGCATTTTTTTAGCGGAATGCCACAGCCTTACAACTGTTTGTTAGATGTCTACAGGGTGTTTTAAATCAGTGCATAATATTTCCAGGGCGTATTTTCATATTGTGACCCCCTGACTTGAAATTGAATAAGGGGCGTAGTGGAAACTTTGAAATAAAAGATCACTTTTTGATGACACCAAAATCAGTTTTATAAAACTTTTTGATACCCCTGTAAAATCAATAAAGTCATTTAAAATGTTATATAAATGCTAAATAAATTTTTTAATGACATTTTGCTTAAAAAAAGATAATTTATTACTTCTGGAAAAAAATCATATTTTTCAAGTTTTTGCGAACCCTCTATATAAAATCAACATTTTTTTTCGTAAATCATTTTTTTTACATGAAAAGCTTTTATGAAAATTTTTTTTCGAAAAATTAAATTTTTGGTCATTTGTCCTCTTTTAAACTTCATTCGCCATGGGCGCCGGCAGGGAGTCCAAGTGGGTGCAATTGCGCTCCTCTGGTTTTGGACAGTGTCATAAAAAGCATGCATGCATAAAAAGTACGTTTTCATAGGGAAAACGCAAGTTTTCTGGACTTTTGCAACCTCTGGGCGTTGTATGTGCGCGGAGCGATATAGGAATAAAAGAAAAAATGCATGAGAGGTACTTTTGTAAAGGTGAAGACCTTTTTTGGCTCTTCAAAAATGTTTGAGATCCTTAATAGAAAAGTACATAAAAGGATCGTTTTATTAGGTAAAGACCTTTGTTTTTGTTTGCACCCTTAATGGAAAAGTTGTGTAATGTGATGACCTTTTTTTTATTTTTTTATTCTTTGCACCCCCTTGGAAGTCATCTAGCCGTCGCCCATGGTTTTTACTACTCCATCAAGAAAAAAATAATACCGAAACCATATTTCCAATAAATAACGATAAAGATGAGTTATTAAAGTTATGCACAGATGTTTAATAAGGGTGCAAGCAAACCATGCGAGGGTTGATCCTCTAGTTTCGTTATTAATTTGCGTGGCTTTTGTGGGATTCACAAAAGATATTCGCCGGATTATAACGCCCTTGTTGTTTTTACTTAGGCATTCAAAGCAAAATGCCGAATATTGGTTTTTGGCTTTGAAGTGTTTGGCTCTTTTGTACTTAGATAAATCATGCAATCTAATAAAATGTTATTAAGTTATGGTAAATTTATTTTGGTAAATGAATGGACACAGGGAGAAAAATATTATTAAAGGTAATAAGGGGTCAAATTTATATGACACTTATTGCACGGTGCGGTTGCTTAATATATTTTATTAAGTGAGAGTGAAACAAGAAATAAAACAATGTATTGCCGGATGTACATCTATATTTAACGTTTACCTTGATACGTTTCTTCTTCACGAACAGAGGAGAACATACTAATATTAAATTTTATTATTTACTACATTTAAGAAGTCAACCGGTTTTGAATTTAATCGTTCTTAAAAAAAAACAAGTGGAAATAATTTTCTACTGTCGGAATAATATACGAAAAAGAAATCTCCCTTTTCTGGCAGTTAACCGACAATAAGACTTTTCCTCTTAAAGAATTAGAACCTATATAGGGATATTTATTGAAGTATTTTGAATGAAATAACAGTGACACTATGTTAACACTGTTATTTCTTTTTCCATTTTTTTGTATTCCTCAGGTAACGAACCTAATATTTTACAAACTAAAAGCAGCTCTGGTAAATCACACTGCCAGTTTTCTTTAATGGAAAGTTTTTTTCCAAACCCATTTTGCAAGCTGTTTTCATCATTTATCATCTTCAGGATTTTTCGAATAGCAGAACTCTATACATAAATCATAGATTTTATCTTTCATCATACTTGTTAAGCGCAGAACCTTCTGAAGTGTGTCCTCGGTTACGTTAGTAGTAATTATCACGAGTGTGTTACTGTCAGCTATGGTAAAAACAGCCACATCTTCTTGTAACTTTTGCTTCTGCTCGTTAGTTGCAGTCTCTTCCAAGGCTTTTGGCATTTTCATTTTACCGTCTAAAACATCCATTGCATTGGGAATTTCTCTCAACAGTAATCAGTAACATCTTCAGGTCAACCAGTTGCTTTTTTCTTCCAGGAAATTAATTTGTACCAGCGCCGTGCCATTTCCATTTTTCTACCTTATACTGGATCAAAAAGTTTCGACCTAATTGGTACTGATTTTTCCTGCTTTTCTTAATAACTACTACGCTAACTTGTCCAGTTAGAACCACACTCTGCTACCATGTTAAAGTATTAGGACATAGTGTCACTGTTATTTCGTCTAAAATAGTCTAATAAGTATACCCTAGACCCCAATACTTGAACACTCGTTTGGCCTGCATCACAGGACTTAATAAAGTGACTCTACCGGGTCCAGAAGTTTTTTTCTTAAGTGTCAAAAAAGGAAGATTTTTTGTATGTGTTCTTTTTTCTAATCGCTACTTGCTAGTGTTCACCTCATTGAAAGTCAATTGACCAATAAGAGCTGAAACGACGTATATATACAGAGCCTCTGTATAATACGTTCCCAAAATTTTATGACAGACGAAATTCTAGACGAAATTCTACTTATCTGTTGATATAAAGATATGACTTTTGAAATTATTAAACTATTGAACTTTCTTAAGCTGTTTTTTATTTTAATTTATCACAATTAATTTTATATTTGTCCTACTTTTTAAAATCTAAAAGAGTTATATACATGACAATAAAAACGGAAATTCCTTAAAAACAAATCATTTTATACGATACCAATGCCCTGTGGTCTAAGAATCACCAAAAAATTAATCGATTTGGAACTGAACTTTTGATGAGTAACTTGTTTGATTGATTGACTACTAAGGTCGACTGAGAGGGTCAAATAACAACAATATTTTAATGGACATTATAAATGTGGCATTGGTTTATATATTTGTATGGTTTTAAGGATTATTTAATTCCAATAATTAACAATTTTACCCTAGTTTTTCCTTTGTAACCGCTGTAAGTTTTTATATGCCCATATTTGCAAAGTTTTTACCTTTCTGGAGTATAAAACCTGAAATGTTATTTATTTTAGCTATTTATACTTAAATAAAGTGTCATAGAAAAAAGTCGTGTGGCTGAATGGTGCAAACTCCAAAATACCAGTCTGCAACTTTGGAAAAATGCATATTACCAAGAGTATACCGGTTCAGCTAAATAACCTAACACATAGGCAATGTGAGGAAAACACAAAATCTAACGTAAATACCCGCATGTAAACATTTCTGATTGGATGAGTTACATACATCCTTTGTTGTTGCTTTACTGGCCGATATCCCAATACACATTTGCTTAACCAGTATGCGATTCACATATTATGACGCACAGTGTTTCAATTTGGTCATGTAAATGATAAAAATGGATATCAAGATCCAACTTGGCACGGAGTTATTTCAGAAATTTGCCGATTTTTTGTTTGTGTTTTGGCTTAAAACAGGCAATTTTAGAAACAATTGAGCATTATCAGGGCATTACCGTCTAACAACCTAAGGTAAAATGGGTGATTACCGGCTCATGCATAATCGTTAGGTAATACCGGCCTAAATGGATATGTCACGGTAAATGTAAGCAATCGGTAAATATAGTGAATTATCCACATTTACCGGTAATTATATAAAGCTTCTGCGTGACTGTGGTAAATGTTGACATAAGCTTTGGAATGGAGAGGGAACGGCGCAGGCGGGGCGCGGGGAGGATGATACTTGCAGCCGCGCACGTATTAGCGTCTAGACCTCGTTACATGTCGTTTTTACTTGGAGTTCTATATATGTAGTGGATTTTTTAAATAAAATTCAACGTGCCAGGTTAGTTTTGGTTAGCAACGCCTTTTTTTTTTATTGGCAACACATCTATTCATTTCCCGGTTTTCGCAATTGATTTCGATGTTTGATTTCATTATTTACTACATTTACTAAAGGGGTATAGTAATTTTATATAATTGCCGGAAATGTGATAAATTTAAAGGTTTTTACAACCTTTACCACGAGCACTGGTAATTATGCATAGTTCCCGGTAATTTTACATAATAACCACTCTATCCATATTTACCCTAACAGATACATTTAATTCTGGCATTATTTATCCAGGGTGTCCAGAAATTACGCGTAAAGATTTATGTAATTAATGTAAAAACTTCTATACAATTTTTCCGAAAATTAAAAATTAAAGGTGAAATACAAACATTTGTTATTTTTTCTAACGACTTTTTTCTAGGGTACTGAAGTTCGTCAAATTTTTTATACATATCAATAACAAATTACCCGTAAATAACATTTGTTTTCAAGGCTTGCTTTGCTAATTTAGAAAATCAGAACTTTTAATTAATCGTACGTAAATGTTTAAAGTCGTTTTTCTTTCCACTTGTATCCAATTAGAATATGCATAAAAAAGGGGATGCTGGCACCCGCCAAAGAAAGAATTTTTTTAAAGAGCCAGTGTTACATTAGAGACATTTTGCACCCCTGATTTTGCAATTCCGTTGTGGTTAACGTTATTCTGAGACTTCGCAGTAACGCAAACATGATCTGTTATTGTTATTAACCATAACGGACTCCTTTAATTACGGATGAATACCGAAGAGCTTATCGATATCGTTATCGTTATTGTTAAACTGCGTGCTTGCCGGATTGTAGAAATTTTAATATCAATTATTTTAAACGTTAAAATTTTAATGCCGTATTAATTAAAATATCATTTATACATAGGCTCTAATTAGCAAAAATCTATAGCAGTAATAAAAATCAAATAATGTTAAGAAATTAAAAGGGACTTTTACGGATATTCTAAATCAGTAATTAATTTAGATGTAACAATCTGGCACACTTGCTTTTTATTCTACTACCAAACCTAACCTTACTTTTTGTGTTTTGCTTATACTGTATTGTTTGCATCTACTTTAAAAAACGAAATCAACAGAAGTGTTTACATATACTTAAATATCAATTTATATCTTATGAAGAATAAAAGTAAATACTAATTTTTCGTTAACAAAAATAAGGTTATGTGTCGAAAGCGCAGACGCAAGATAAATTTCTTAAAAGAGGCTGCAAAATCTCTGTCTAAAACTGGTGCCGTAATCGTTATGTTTAATAACGATAACCATAAGGAGGCCAAAAAACGTCTATTATTTTAAGTGGTGCAAAATGTCTCTATTATATGAGGTTTTTTGCAATTTGCTCTGGTTTTGTTGCCAACGTGGCCTTATTTTAGTGCGCTTTACGGTTAGAATATAAATTTTCGTATTTAGTTCTATGACAGGCTTCAAAGAGTGTTTTTTAAATATATTACAGTAGAAAAAAATACAAAATTGCATAAAAGGAGATAAAGTCATTAAAACAAAGACTATTTTTAGATGTTACACTTTAAAATCTTACTGATCTTCAGTGTCGTCTAAAAGCGGAATTTAACCCACTAAATTTCGCTATATCAGCCGTAAAACATCCACAAAAATGACATTTCTCGAGTATTTCATTGTGCGCCTCCGGAATATCAATGAATTTTTAGCGATGGTGTGTAGGATAACTTGACGCACGTTCTTTCCCATGGTTGTAACCAGGCGGCTTTAGACCATTTTGATAAATATCTGAAGTTCCTAACACACATCTTGTGGGTTTATTGTTTTAACTTTGCTACTTTTAGAAGATTTTTAATTTTTTATGTTTGTTTTATTGTCTTATGACTACACTCTATGAATATTCGATTTTTTTTTGTTGTGTTATAGAATCAATGGTGACCAATCAGAGTACTTAATAATAATAAAAGATTTTTAAGGTAGCATTTTTGTAATACAAGGTATTTCTGAACTACGGTCCGAAAGGTAACGGTGCGATTTATTAGTATTATTAGTTTTTTTTTATTCTATAAACATGTCTTTATTTCTATTAAAGTTTTTTTAAAATTCAGTATTTCTTAAATATTTACAAAATCCTTTAAGCGATTTACATGAAATTTAATACACTTATTGAATGTAATAGGGCGCTAGTAAAGCTTTTATCTATATTAAGATCCAGTGGCGTCTCAGTGAGTACCATAGCCAATATTGTTAAAAAAAATTACGCCCCTTAATTCTTATATATATATATATATATATATATATATATATATATATATATATATATATATATATATATATATATATATATATATAAATATTCAAAACCAGGAGGTTATTGGGGATGCAGTCCCCAATAACCTCCTGGTTTTGAATATTTTTCTTAACTAGTCAGTCACGACTACTCCCACCTTTATATATATATATATATATATATATATATATATATATATATATATATATATATATATATATATATATATATGTATATATACTAGCTATGATTCCCGGTTTCGCTCGGGAGTTAATATGAGACCCAAATAACCGTTGTTCTGAATGAAGTTCGAATACTCGACAACAGATGGCGCCACTACACTTAATTTCCAAATAGAAGGGTTGGAAGAGTCCTTATATCTTTAAAAATACGCTTTTTAGGGTAAAACGGGAACTTTCTTGTTCGAGGGGGATAAAGGGCTATCACACTATATAAGTTCCTTTATCGTATCGGGACTCCTTTTCAAGTTTTATCGGCACGCACATCTTATCAACTTAGTTTTATTATATATAATGATATTTTTTATTAAGTAATTAAAATTGAAACTTTTAAGTCTTTTGTATGTTTTTTAAATCTAGCTTTACTTTAAGGAAAGAAATTAAAGCCAGTTTAATTTCTTTTAAGGGGGAGATACCTGTAAATTCTTAAATTTTTATTGATTTTCATAATTATAATAATAAAGAGTCATTATATATTTTCAAAATTTTGTATGTAGTTTACTTAGATATTAAAATAAAATAATATATAATTTTTCAATTTAATTATTCACAATGGCGGAGGTGCGTTAATTTTTTAGGAAGGTCGAAGAGAGACTTCTTAATCACCGGGCACTCTAGAATCGGTTCTAGTGATTTGAAAATCAGAAACTAATTTTTTTGTGTTTATTAATGTTATAATTTGTGGGTGAAGCTAAAAAAGTAAAAACATAGATAAATCCGAGAAATACAATGCTTGAAAAAAATAAAATCACTTTTTGGCTCAATTTTTTCACCGTTTTTTCATCAAAAATGTTTATTGAAAAAAATCGGGATTTTAGTGGTTCACATAAAAAGTACTGTTGTTAAAAAATGAGTGGACAATTTCAGGAAGATCGGTTAATACATTTTTGAGTTATAGTGCCCGCCAATTTAAAAATAAAGTTCGGAAAAAACGCGTTTAAAGTTTGAATAGGTACATAAGAATTAATCGATTATAGGGACTTACCGACTCTGTAATATAGGAATTACTGAAAATTATGTTTTTCAATTTGAGGGGCGTGTTCTTAAAGGAATATACTAACATATTATAACAGAAAAATCTGGCATTTTACAGGTATCTTCCCCCTTAAAAGTGTACTTATTGACAAAAATACGTAAAAGACAAAAATTAACAATGAGCAATAATATGCCCTATAATAAATAAAATTGTGTCAATCAAGAATGCGTAGGGTTGTGGGGGACGCCATGCCTCAGATATGAGAACAATATTCCAAGGAAGGTCGGATTTGGGACACATATAAAGTGAATAAATTAGAAGGGGAAAAATACTTTTGGTTCGAAAGAGAAATCCAAGCTTTTTGAAGCTGCCGTGGCTATAGATATACTGTGTTTATGCCAGTTAAGGTTACTTACAAATGTAACGCCCACAAGATTGAAGGTATCTTTGCTCTGTAAAACTTGGCCGCTCATAAGTAGAGGATAAGTATTTGGTGACTCTTTTCGCGACAAGGATCATGATTGTGTTTTGGATGCATTAAAATGACGAGATTTTTGGCGCCCCAATCCAATATTAAATTAAGATCCTGCGAAAGAGATATCTGCATCGCTCTACGTTTGTTTTTCAAATCAGGTTTAGTGATGGGTTTAGGAACCTGAAAACTGGGGTGAAGGGTACTATTGTCGGCGAAATTATAAATGTAATTAGTGGACGAAAGAAGGTCGTTAATGTAAAAAGAAACAATGTTGGTGCCAGAACTGAGCCCTGAGGCACTCCAGCATTAACTTGTTGAAAACTTGAAGAATGGCCGTCCACAATTTATTTTTTATGTAATAGTGCGTTAAAGTACTTCTAAAAACAAATCTTCAAAAGACTTTTTTTTTTAATTTAATAAAAACTTTATTGGTTGAGAAATTTTGTGGACATACAGGGTGATTCTTAATCTAAAAGCAGAAATTTGGGAAATTGTTGCTAAGGACAAACAATAAATAATAATTATGAAAAAAAAATTGTTAAAAATATATCTTGGTAGGGAGATTATTAATTATTTTTAACTAAATAAAATTACGAAAATTATAATTACAAAAAATTAATATAAACTTTTTGTTTTAGAAATATTAAAGTATAGTTTTTATACAGCTCTGTTTAATTATGTGGCTAAATTTTTTGTTTTTAATAAAAAAACAACCAACAAACAAGTCATGATGATTATTTTGGGTATTTTGTTTGACTTAAGAAATAATGTTCCAAATTAATGCGTATAGGTTTAAAATCACCCTGTATAGCACATGTCTGCTAATTTTACGGATATATTAAAATATATCTTACAATTAGTCCATTTTATCTCATTCTTAATAACTTTTACTGGTGCAGAAAAATGATTAAGACATTTCAGAAAACGAAATTAAAATTACTCCAATCGAAATGCATATCCAATGCAGAACAGAATTGTTCTGGTTTGTTCGCGCTCTACATACGGCACAATCGTCGCGGTTTTCAACACTTAATCGACCATTTAACGCCTTTTTGCAGTCGGTCGTTCCCGATCAAATTCACCGTGACGAACATCTGTATTTTGTTCGTGTCGCTGCCACCGAGATGTCATGCACGCCTTTATTATTAAAAATCATATACAATACATGCATGCACTATTAGTAATAAACGCCAGTTTTTTTATACAGGAATATGGCCGGAATAGTATATTACATTACAAGTGTGGAAAATGACTAATTTCACAGGAGTGGGAATATTGTAGCACGAGGCGTTAGCCGAGTGCGACAAACCCACGAGTGTAAGAAAGTAATTTTCACACGAGTACTGTACACTATTTTTCCTACGACCACAAATTATTTACCAAAAAAATAAATTAAAGTTTGTCTTTACAGAAAAAATAAAAAACAATTGAGAACTTTGCAACACTAGGGTGATTTTTACTTTGTAACATTAGTGTGATATGTACTTTTCCTCACTGCTACATTATACTGTTTTGACAATATTTTTACATCGAAAATCACCTACCTAGAATTGTATGGTTTGGTTAGGTAATAACGGTAATAGTTTAATACGGTTTCTACTATTTAAAAAAATATCAGTAAACAAACTTACGGGACCGGGGAGTGAAAAGGGGTGCTGGGTGGGGTAAAATTGGTGAAACGAGTTAATGAAACTGAACATCACATGTAAAATTAAGTAAAAATTAAATTTTTTTCTCATATTTTTGAGAAAAAATATAAAAAATATGAAAATTGTAAATGCATAACCCAAAGTCCTAAAAGTAAGAAAAAACGACTACTAAACGTCCGTTATACCATGCAAAATATGGAAAGCATTTGGCAACGTCGGAAGGGTCTGACTCTATTTATGAATGGATAAAAGAAAGTGGATTCATAAAGTGTGTATTAGCCTCAGGTTTAATTAAGGGATTAAAAAAAATTTTAACTAGTTGTTTGAGAACACGAAGACAGAGAGAAAGGAATTTGATCTATAGGAGTTTTTTCTCCGGCGCTTTAGGTCGAACGGTCAAGCGGCAAGGCTGCCTCTATAAAGTGCGTGCTCAAAGGTAGGAGGGAGATATTTAATTTGATCTACTTACCTGACAACACTGTGCCACTGAGCGAGCAGTCAGTATTTTTGTTTATGTTTTTATTTTTTCGGAAATTTTATTATTACTATTTTTAATATTAGAAAAAAGCTTATACTGTGTAGTAACTTAACGTTAATAAGATGATTTTCGCCAATTTTTGTTCTACCGTTTAAGGTATGTAAAAAGTTGTTTTTACTGTCACTACAATAAATATGTAACTTGCAAAACCAATAGCAGTTTTTAGAATGACATCATAATATATATCACACGAATGTTGTAAAGTACTTTGCAACACTAGTGCTGTAAAGTACTTCGCAAAACTAGTGTGTTATAACGCATTTTCTGGGCATGAAACCAGTGTGCTATTTGCTATTTCACAAGTGGTCGTAGGAAAAATACTTTTACGAAATAGACTCCTTATACAGCAAGGATATTAAAATTCCTTTTTTTCCTCCCCCTTTAATTAAGCTAACTTTTGGGCATAACATATGGTCATGTAGCAACTTATCTTCACGGCCCGTTGATTTTTTTCTCAAAAATCGGACCAGTTGTTTCAGAGTTACAAGCGTTTAAAGTTTCCAATTTGTACATTTAGTGTGGATTTTAAAGGTCACCTCCCACTAAACTTCTTAATGGGATAAAATATCGAGATCTGGTAAAACAGTTTACCTAAAGGTATATCATCTAAAATCTGAACTGTTTGCCTAAAACGATTGGGCCGATTAAGCAGCAAAAAAAAGTCAATCTTTCAAAAACGTCAATTTTAATGACATTTCTACTACAACATGTTCTCTTTCTTTCTTCTAATATGCCAAAGGGGGGATCCACATAACCGTACGCTTTAAAAAAAAGAACTCTCCTATTCAAAATTCCCTACTTACTCATGCTAACGCCGATGAATGCATAATTTTAGTATCGAACTTGGCTCACATTTTTCACATTATTTATGTTTTTGGTGGGAATAATTTAACTTAAAAAATCTAACCGTATTTAACCAGTTAGATGTAAATCAGCCTTATCTACAGTGTGTCTACATAACGTGGCGTCATATGGAAAACTTTTTAAAATTAAAAACAATATATTTTTCCAAATATTAAATTGTATCAGTCATCTACCAGGTTTGCCTAAACATGCAATTTTTTTGCCTAAGAGTAAAGTACCTGTATTTTTGCTTATATCAAAAATTGTCATACAGAAAAGATGTTTAGAATTAAAAATTATTTTTAAATATGCAATTTTGCTTATTTACAAAAAAATATTTTGTACATTAGTGCACTATATTTTTATGATTATAAATAACATAGGATGGATTAAATAAACTTTTTAAATTTATTGGTATAACAACAAGGAGAATGTACAATGCACTAATGTACAAACATAAATTTTCTTGGTTTTCGCAGAAAAAAAAAACAAAAAAAAGTTTTTGGAAATAACCAAAATTTCATATTTAAAAGTAATTTTTATTTTTAAACATTTTTCTTTATGACATTTTGCAATATGAGCAAAAATACGGGTACTTTACTCTTGAGCAAAAATTACATTTTTGGTCAAACTTCGTAGATCACTGGCACAATTTGATATCTGATTATTGTATTTTAGATTTTGGATCATAAAGAACTTTTAATGGAAAATAACTTTTTTCGTAAAATTAATAATAAAAAAGTTTCCCATATGACGCCAACTTACGTAAACGTAAGAGTTTTAATTTGAAAACCAAATACCTAATGAAAAAAATATATAGTAACATTATTTTATTATAAGGAACCATGACCTTAAGTTTCGTGGTTGATTTTTACCCAAGCAGCAAGCTGACGTCATTATGACGTCATTTTTAAGGCATTTTTGGTCATAGGACGTCATCAGACCAAAATTATGACGTCATTCTAACGCTATTTAATTGAAGTGTTTTTGACGTCGTTAAAGTGACGTCTTTTCGACGTCATTTTTTCGTCATATTAGCTCATAAAAATCAAATACGTCATGTTTAGAAAACCCGCCAGAAAAATTTTGTGACATTATATGATTCGTGTCAAAACCCAACCGAAATATTATATGACAGAAAAATAAGACTAATAATTTTAAAAAATTGAAATAGAAAAAAACTCTACCGATAGGTGGCGTAATGGACAATAAACTACTACGTTTATTCAACATCTTCGCCTACACCGTACCGATGAGACCAAAATAGTTCGAGAACGGTCTGCGGTTGGTTATCTCAATTAGCTTTGAAAGAAATATCTTCGGCTAGTGTTAAAATCTGCATCTCCAGGTTGGACAGTGTCCCGCGAGATGCGACCTTGCATTACTTGCTTTCAAGGAAATTGCAAGCAGTAAGAAGTTTTTTCCTGTTTCAATTTTCAAATAAAAATCATCATTTTAGCTTTTTTAAAAAAGTCTATGCTTCAATTTTTTTATCATCTTAAAGACGTCATTATGACGTCATTAACGGGACGTCTTTTGTCTGTGACTTAGGGAGGTCAATTTAACGTCATTTTGTCGTCATCTTATGACGTCATTGCTGACCAAATGTGACTAGAAATAAATAAAGCGCATTCGACTAAGTCTATGCTTCCCATGTAAGTCATAACGATTTTTACTTAAACAAAAATTTTATAAAACAAGCATTAAGAAAACTAAACCTTAAGGAATTGTAGCTGGAAATCTAATGATATTTAAAAAAAAGTATGTGTCAGTATTTAATCATGTAGAATTACCGTCTTAGGCTTCGTGTTCAATTTTAGAATAACCCATTATTCAACCAATCGGCCATAATTTATATAGGCAAATAAAAATATTTTATTTTATGTTAATATCTCAAATAGCCTCTTCCATAAAATAATGAAAACCCTTGTATTAAATGGCAGAATACAATTTTTCGCATTAACAATTACTTATTATATTTTTATCCCCAGTTTGATTGACACTAATAAAAATACGCCTCAGATGAATATGAAAACGACATTCCCCGATGATCGCGCAAAAACGATCACGTCGAAATTCCACGAATCAAAAACTCGGTAATTGACATCGAAATTGATGACTAACACTGAACGACAACATTTCAATACCTCATTATTCGGACATTTTGTCAAAAGCGTACAGTAGAAAATGTAAATCGCCCTGTATATTTACATTCATAAATATTTCGTCCGTGCTTTAGCAAAATTTATGTAAGATGTAACTGGAGAGACGAAAAAGGAGATACGAAGTTCGTGTCATCCATATTAAAAACGTTTCTGTCAATCAAACTCGGTTTGGTCGATCATCCGCTAAAATTTAGACTGTAAAAAGTCATTATCGATTTGTATTACTAATTTTTCAGGGTTTTTACAAAGTACCCTTGTTAGGTTTTATGGTATATAGCCAGCTTAACGTCTGTTTTATTTGTACAAGTTTTTGTTTTAAGAAATATCATATCTTTCATATTGTGTTCTTCGAAAACCAAATTAGGACATTCGTGGGAATTTTTATGATTAGCGTCCATAATTATATAAATAATTTCAGTATTAGTGGTGTGTGACATCAGTTATCCCTTTTCTTCTCTTGCTTCTTATTTCTCGATGTTTGTTTTTGCTATTTAACTCATCTTCTAACTCTAATTCGGAGATCCAAACACATGCATCATTTATTTAAAGCACACATTATATTTAAATTACTTCCCAAGCAGCAAGCTGACGTCTTATTGACGCTTCTTTTAGTCATTTCTGGTCACATTTGGTCAGCAAAGACGTCATAATATGACAACAAAATGACGTTATAGTGACCTCCCTAAGTCACAGACAAAAGACGTCCCGTTATTCACGTCTTTAAGATGACAAAAATTGATGCATATACTTTTTTGAAGCTAAAATAATACGATAACTATATCTTATTTAAAAATTGATATGGGAAAAACTCCTTACTGCTTGCAATTTCCTTGCACTCCAAGGTCGCATCTCTCGGGACACTGTACAACCTGGAGATGCAGGTTTTTACACTAGCCGAAAATATTTCCATCAAAGCTAGACCGGTCTCGAACTATTTTGGGCTCATCGGTACGGTGTAGGCAATAAAAAGCGAAGATGTTGAATAAACGTTCGCAGTTTATTATCCATTACGCCATCTTTCGGTAGAGTTTTTTCCTATTTCAGTGTTGTTTAATTACTAGTCTTATTTTTCTGTCATATATTTCGGTTGAATTTTGACACAAATCAAATGTCACAAAATTTTTCTGGCGGGTTTTCTAAGCATAACGTCATTAGATTTTTATGAGCTTATATGACTACAAAAATGACGTAAAAAAGACGTCACTTCAACGACGTCAAAAACACGCCATTAAAATGACGTCATAATTTTGGTCTGATGACCTCCTATGACCAAAAATGACTTAAAACTGACGTCATATTGACGTCAGCTTGCTGCTTGGGTTATTATACAGGTTGATTACAAACTAAAGACCGTGCTTTTATGAATCAATTCAGGGGGCTATTAAAAGTTGAAAAGTCTAGTTGCACATTATGGCCTACAAGTGAGAAGATTCTTGGACGAAAAATTTCCTGATAGGTGAATTGAGATATTTTTAAATAATTTATTTAATTAAAAAGAATATATATTTTTTATGGTGAATTGGAATACCATGGTCACCTGGATCCCCGAATCTCAACTCCTTGGATTTCTTTTCCTATAGCTATCTTAAGGAAAGAGATTAACTCAAGCCCGTTGTAGATCCTAAAAATGTTGGAGCTCGAATTCATGCTGCTGTGGCATTATTAGATGAAAATATGCTACAGAACGTTCGTACTTTCATGATTCATCGCGCAAATGTTTGTCTTGAAGTACGAAGCAACTTATTTGAGCACCATTTATGAGGCCAGTTGTTTTTGACGTGATAACGTCTTATAATTCGATGGAGTCGGCTGCACGCACAAAAACATGACTCATGCGGCGTTACCTTTAAAGCTTAAAGTGCAAGCGAGAGCGCGGCAGAGACACAATCGGCCTCCGCGTTCGGCAGCGTTTGACATCTGTTTCTCTCCCACTTTGAGCGGTCCGCCTGCTATACAATAATACATTTACATGTTTTCGTCAAGTAGGAAGTGCAGTGAAAAGTAAATGTAATGTAAATTGTTTAATTTTCTTTTGAAAAATGCAACCATTTCTTTAGTATTTTCTTATGACGTTGTCACGTTCAACTATCGTCAGTAAAACCGACTTTGCAGACAACCAATTTTTGTTATTAATCGTAAGTTATTGTTAATAAAATAATTCATTGATATGTTTTATTGTTTTTTTTTTATACTTAATAACGAAGAAGAATCGAAAATGCCTTTACTCTTACTTTTTGACTTGTAAGAAATTTAAACGCTCTGAATCAAATCCTAAAAGCACGGGCATCAATTTTGAGACACCCAGTATAAGACGAATATTATAGAAATTAAAAGGTTAGATTTAAGATTAGAAAAATCTTCCCACAATTCAGTGTAAACTTTAAGATGATAAGAATGATATAACAAACATTGATATTCCCAGGCATTCGTACATTTTTGTCTTTGAATAAATATTGTAAATCAGAAGATCTGACAATTTTTAAAATATGTTTAACATAATTTTGTAACTATGTCCTCTATTAATTCTTTACTTTCCTCTTAGCGGTTTAATAAATTGGTTAATAAAAATACCATTCAGTAAAAACCTTAACGTGACGTATCTATATCATGTAAAAGTTTCTAAGATTTTTAAAATTTTCTATGATAGCTATGTAGGTAGGACAAAATTGTAAATATAGTAATATATGGTTTTCTCGAAAAATTAATACAGTGTAGTCCATTAAGTGTACACAATAAATAGGACAATTGTTAGTTGAATAAAAAAATAGGAAGCAAAATAAACAAGATTCCAGAAATTTCTTAAATTATTTTGTTTTTGGTGCAAAAATGTTATAAATAAATTATATATATATATATATATATATATATATATATATATATATATATATATATATATATATATATATATATATATATATATATATATATATATATATATATATATATATATATATATATATATATATATAAAACATCCCCATTTACCGTATAAAATATTATTTAATATTCCTATAAAAGTATAAAGCAGGCAATTTAAAATTTTATGTACAATATCTAAAAAGGAGGCCATAACTTAGTATTTAGTCATAACTTTTCATTCTAAATAACTTTTACATTTAACATTTTGTTATATTTTTTTAAAAATGAGGGTGATTTACTTGTCATTAGTTTCCAATATTTTTGACATACCCCGTATACAATACTTTACCTTAAAATTAGTTATTGAAACATTTATACATAGTATAAGACCATTCCAACTTTAAGGAAGATAGATTTTTCTGACAACTTGTAAATAAAAAGTTTTCCATTTCTTGCACACTTAGGTCATTGATCACACTTTTTAATAGCCAAATATTTAATAAGATATAAAAATAAATCAATTGGTATTCTATGAAAAATTTTAATTAGGGTAAATCAATGAGAATAGAAGAGGAGAGAGAAACAGTTGTCATACGCCAACCTACTGAAAAATGGCACACACCTGCAGCTTGTAATCCATTTAAGCCATTTTTTGTTGTTAATACCGTTCAAAATATTTTAAAAACATTTAATATTCTTGTTTAACGGTGACGTCATGTACGTCGCGTATTTAACCGTGTTTGAATACATCCCGGACAATGGTTTCAAAACAATATAGTTATCTTTGTCGGGCGGGCGTATGCATAGTACTCATTAAAAACTTTGTTTCGTTCATTTTTCGTAATTTTTTTACATGGCTGTACATGGCAAGTGAAAAATGTTTATATTTGGTCCAAAAAAGTACTTATTAATCATCAAAAATAAAAATCCTAATCATAACCTAAAAGTTTATCGGGCTGTGACGCAACGGTTGAAAAACATACATCTTTTTGATTTTCATATTTATATTGTAATTTTCAAATACGGTTTAAACCAGTGAAAGGAATACGGTTAGCAAGAAATTTTGACTTTAGCCACCGATTGGGAGTAATAAATTTTTATTTTATTTTTGTGTATAAACTTAAGTCAATATTTTACCAACTTGACCCAGCACGGCTGTCAACTGAACACAGCACCATTATGCGGGCTCTTGTGTCAGGCGCATTGCACGAATTTGGTCATTTTTTTAATAACCCTTAAAACCCATTTCCTTTTGACAAGTCTACCACAAATATTTATACCGCCATATAGGGAAGCATTGCTTTAACTCAGCTGTCAATTTTTACATATTTCGGACTGGGTGAACGCGTTACTTTTTTTGTCGGACAAGTTTACCACAATGTTTTACATTCAATTTTTAAACATTGTGCCAAAAACCGTATGGGTTACATCACGAAACCATAAGGCCAAAATTAACATGTTTCGGGTATCGGACTGGCCGGGTTTCATTACTGTACTCCTTACCAGCTTTGGCACAATGTTAAATGCCGCCGCCAGATATTGGCCCAACTACGACAAACTTTCGCAAACACCATTGGGTAGACGGGTAGTTCGTCTCCATTCGCCTTGATTTACCCAACTTTTTTAAACTCACATTTGCTTATAAATAGTTTGCCAAATGTTTCGATAAATAGTTCGGCCACAAGTTCGCCCAATGTGTAGCGGCAGCATAAAAATTACATGTAAAACATTGTGGTAATAAACTTGTCGGACAAAACTGACACGTTCGCCCAGTTCGACACCCAAAACATGTCAAAATTGATAGGCTGGGTTTAAGCACCGCTTCCACATCTGGCGGTTTGCATATTCATGAAAGACTCATCAAAAGGGATTCCCTAAATAGGGTAATTATCATGAGGTTAATTTTTTCTTTGTTGGCCCAGGCACTAAATCACATATTTGCTATGTCAAAATATTAGGATTTAGTCATTAAAAGGAGAATAATGGGCTAGTAAAATGTACTGCAACACTTAAATATCTCTTAAACCGCTTAAGCTAAATTTACAAAAGTTGGTATCTGGAAAATGTTGAGCATGAAGAATTGTGCATATCAGTGATGGCGGGCGGCACATCTGGTAGTTTTGTACTACCCGTGTTTTATCTATGTGCGCATGACGTGTGTGCCCGTAAAACGTGCTTCAAATTGTGCCACTTTTCTGATTAGAGATTTATTCTCTCTCCTTTTCTATTCTCATTGGGATAAATATTAAATTGCCCATTATGAACCTTTAAACGGTCTTCGTTATCAGTATGGTGTCGCCTTCGGGTCAGGTCGCTACTGGCCGATCTCCGCGTGGGTATTGGTATTGTTTAGAGCATTCCATCAAAACATCGCTCTATAGGGATAAAAAAGATTGCAAAACAAATGCAGAAATAGTTATTTTTGTACCAACGGCGTAAAATAGCACTTCTACGCCCGCGGCTGAAAGTTGCTGCCCGAGCTCCTCGAGGGCAACAATCAGCTGTGGGCGTAAAAGTGCTTTACGCCAGAAGTGCAAACAATATTTTTGTACGACTGAAATTAATATACAAGCATTATCTGTAGTTAGAAAAAAATTTCTCAGCTTTTAATGTTTTAAGTTGTAATCAGTATACTTTTAACACATGTTTAATAAAATAAATTGTTGTTTTACCAAAAAAAAATTGGGACAATATTTAATTTTATTCTTGTTTTACAAATTTATAAATGCGGGCGTTTTTCATACTTTTTTGCCATAGGGCGTAAAAGTGCAATTTTACGCCCGGTCGTACAAAAAGCAATTTAAAATCATTTTTTTTATTTTTACAACATTTTTGTGAAGGCAGAAATAAATTGCGAAATGCAAGAGATCTTAAAATATCCCTAAAGGAGCTAAATGGAAAAAACATGGAATAGGCATTTAAAATAAATAATAGTTTAAAAAACTAAAAAACACGCTTTTATATGCAAACGAACTAAAATTAGAAAATAATTTTTCATTACAAAGAGTTTGTCACTTCAGAGTAAAAGGCGTGGGGTGCATTTTACTATTTTTTCATAACTTTTCCCTCATAGATATTTGCAAATAGAATAATTATAACATTTAATATATTAAGCACCCCACGCTTTTATTCTGAAGTGACAAACTCTTTGTAATAAAAAATTATTTTCTAATTTTTACTCGGTTGCATATAAAGGCGTGTTTTTTAGTTTTTTAAACTATTATTTATTTTTCATTTTTAGTTCGATATATCAATTAATTTTTTAAAAATAAATGCTCCAGTTTATTCACTAAAAAATTCCTTCGCCATTTTGTCAAGAGACACAGAGGATCTGTAAAGGAATTTATTTATCCTGGCGGTCCTAATCAGGATAACGAGATACTGTTTTTAAATTATTGCATTGTCATCGGTCCTTAATACGTGTGCAAAGTTTCAAAGAAATTGAATCGCTGGAAGTTGGTAAAAATTAGGTTCAAAGATTCCGTTACATAGATAGATCGATAGATAGTTACAACCCAAGCTAATAAAAGCGTGTTAAAAATATAAATTTTTTTAAAAACTTTTTAATAATCATAATATTTTTAATTTATTGATATAAAGTCAAAATGATGGATTATAATAAAATCATTGCAGATTTAACTAAAAACCAGAATGTTTTTGTTAAGGAACATGTTATTTTCCACTGTATCTCCAATTGCTTTTCACATCAAATATCAATCGCAGAATCTCGACCTTTTAGCGAAAGGTATGCCCAAAGATATTTAGAGCAGCCATAAATAATGTTTTTGCCTCGATTCAGTGCACTTTTTCTCCTCTCCTGTCAGCCTTTTCGCAAAGACAGACAGCAGAAATTTTACGACTTAACATTGTCGCAAATTTTGTCCACCAAAAATAAAATACTTGCTTTTCAGGATGGATGAATACAGGGTGAAAAGTGGAGATAAAGAAGTAAAATGAAAAACCATGTATTTTTCTCAAGATTTCTACGATGTCATCGTTGATAACATTATGACAATTAATTGAAAACATATAAATATAATAATTGAGGATGCGGCGGTCAAAAATGGTTTTGACACAAAAAAAGACATATTGAGATTTTGGTATTATTTTAAATTTTTTCTTTATATACACTTTAAACTAATAAAAACAAATTGTCCAATGCTATTTAATGGTTAAAATATAGTTCAAATGGTAACCCGTAAGACATTTTGGGGTTTATAAAAATTTATTCTGATCTGACAAAACCTTTTGACCGCCACCTCCGCAGTTATAGGAAAATTAATAATTGTTTAACTTTTTTACAAAAGCGTTTTATTAAATAAATTAAGACATATAGTGTCTCGAACCAGCAATAAAATGGAATTCATATTAATATTCTTTTAAAACCTATTTAAGAGGGTTCCTTTTGACGAGTCTACCACGAATATTCCAACCGCCATATATGAAAGCGGCGCTTTAACCCAGCCTATCAATTTTGACATGTTTCTGGTGTCGGATTGAGCGAACGCGTCACTTGATTTGTCGGACAAGTTTATCACAATGTTTAACATGAAATTTTAAACATTGTGCCAAACATGGTAAGGGTTTCCAGTTCGATACCCGAAACATGTCAATTTCCTGCCATACAACGTGCCAAAAACAAAAAAATGTGACGCGTTAGCCCAGTCCTACACTCGAAACATGTAAAAATTTACATTTTAAATATTGGTGGTAGACTCGTCAAAAGAAAGCCTCTTAAATAGGCTTTGAGAGGGGTATTATCCTGAAATCCATTTCATTGCTGGCTCAGGCACTAACAGCTTAAAATATTGTAAAACTAATAAGTTTAACAGGATTAATTACTAAATAATAAAGACATTGGTGAAAACTAGACTTAGAACTAAATTGCAACAAAAAAATTAAAATTTAAAAAGAAACGCAAACAATGTCCATTTTTTTTGAATACTATTTAATATAGAATGGTATTTACTGTTACTAATTACTTAAGGGATATTTTTTTGTTAGCTGCTTACAGCAGCTATAAGCACTTTCATTTTTTGACAAATCAATGACGTCAGTCTTACAGCAGCTCACAGCGGCTTATTAGCGGCCACCGCCACTGTCTAACAGGTTGAAAAACAAAGAGGGGGAAATATATCCGAATTTGAGGTTAAAAGTCAAACAAAATTGACTAAATGTATACTAATAACAATAACAATAGTATGTGTGGGGGGCGCGCTTGTGGCTGCTCCGGTTGTATCGACAGCATCGATCTCCGGAGTTAAGCAGTGAAGTGCGCGACCATAACTTGATGGGTGACCGGTCGTTGTCGGTTTTAGGCAACGGCACGCGGTGTTCTGCTCGGGGGTGAACGAACGGACCGAGCAACAACCATCCAAGTTATGGAATGAATGGTGTGTGAATGGGTAGGAGTAGGGGTCAAGGTACAATAAGCCTTCAGGCTGCAGTGCACCACCTAGGGGGACCTGGGTGGGATGACCCTGAAAGGGCGGAAAAAAATGTGTGGGAAACCATGTGAGGGAATAGTTTAACTGCAATTGAAGATTTTGCGCATTTTTGTTTTAAAACTGGAGTTATCATTAATATACATAGTTATAGTATTATTATTATTATTTTAATGTCATTTGTCATTGGCGGTAAGCTCTTTTATTTTTCGATTCGTATTATAATGACGTCAGCTGTTAGACAAGCTTGTTAGCAGCTGTAAGACAAAAGAATTGGAAAAATATCCCTTTAACAAATCTAAGAGGTTAGCCATAGGAAACCCCATGTAACTTTCGTTATTTTCTAAAGCCGCGTGTAAAATTAAGCACGAAACTGAATTAGCATAACCCGAACAAGCTGAGCTTTGTCTCGGGATGGAAATTGCAAATAGTGTCAATGTCTTTCAAATAGTTCAATATAATTTTGTTGTAAAATCAATAGAGGAGCCAATTTTGTTTTTTTTTTTTTCTTTTTTTTTTTTTACAATCCGCAAAGGCTGAAAGCCTAAATACTAACGTACCGTGGGTGTCTTAAGCAAGGTGAGAGGAGTCGTAAAATTATCTATAAAAGAGCGATAGATCTCCCACAGCTCGACGATGGGCAAGAGAAGGAAGTCTTTGAGTAAGTAAAGGATCATTAATAAGACGTACCGTGGGTGTCTTAAGCAAGGTGAGAGGAGTCGTAAAATTATCTATAAAAGAGCGATAGATCTCCCACAGCTCGACGATGGGCAAGAGAAGGAAGTCTTTGAGTAAGTAAAGGATCATTAATAAGACGAAAAGCTTTTCTTTGAATTGCATCAAGAATGCTGGGGGTTTGGGGTTGTAGGGGATGCCATTCCCCAGACATGAGAACAATATTTCAGGGAAAGTCGAATTTGGGACACATACAAAGTGTATAAATTGGAAGGATAAAAATAATTTTTGGCTCGGAAAAGAAATCCAAGATTTTTTGAAGCCGCGGTGGCTATAGCTACAATGTGTTTATGCCAGTTAAGGTTATTCTCAAATGTGACGCCCACAAGGTTGAATGTGCCCCGCTCTGCAAAACCTGGTCACTCATAACCAAAGGGTGAATGTTTGATAATTTTTTCGCGACAAGGAACATGATTGTGTTTTGAATGCATTAAATTGAACGAGATTTTTGGCGCCCCAATCCAATATCAAATTGAGATTGAAAGAGATATCTGCATCGCCCTGCGTTTGCTTTCCAAGTCGGGTTGAGAAATTGATTTGAAGGTATTAAAATTTCCATAGGATTTCCTGTGGCCACCACATTTTTGAGGTCAGTCAATACTATCAGCACACAAATGCTTTTTATTATTTAATAATTTAAACGTCTCTTATTTGGTAAGCACTGCCAAATACACGTTGTCTAAGCTTTAGAGTACTTTTTAGTTACTATCCAAAACTTTATACAGTGCGTTTTTTCAATGCTCACGACGTTTATTTTTTTAACGGGTCAATTAAAAAATAAAAATGAAATTGATGCGTAAAAACTATATTTTAGTGTGAAATTAACAGAAAAAAAGAAAAGATATCGGCTGGGCGCCATCTTGGGAAAAACATAAATGGAAAGGGGAGTCTTATGGCACAGCATTTAAAAGGTCTTGACAAGTCCTTTATAACCATAGAATATAAAGTCAGTACCTTTACCTACAACAAAATGGCGGTACTTTTATAACTAGGTGAATCTCTTATTTTAGACGGCCATATTACCGAAACTAATAAAGTTAGCTAGCTATAATTAATAGGGTACATACTTAAACCTTTTTTAAAGACAGTAAAAAATGGTTAATGGTTTTAAAATTGTTTCATTTCAAATATAAAGGGAGGGGGGAATCATTAAAAAATGTACTGTTTAACAAATAAAGACAACGAAAGTACAATATTTTAAAATGTTTAAAGCCGTAACATTGTCTAACACCTTCTATACCTTTATACGTTCAAAATTACACAAATCTTATAGCGCTTTTGTTAATCTTTTTTAAAAATTCCATATCTATTTTGTGCAGATCAATACAGTACTGGCAAGTCAAAATCAAAGATTTTTATTAGATCATATGAAAAATCCACAGCTAAAACTTTCACCCTGTATTCAAAGCTTCCGATAGCCAGTCCTGAGTGGTCCCGACCGAAAATTCCACCTCCGCGATATCTCTTCGGTACTGCCGAACCGTGGGAACCGCGGTACTGTTTCACTTGACGGCCGCCACTGTCGAATTCCATCGGAACGCGCCTCAATGCATCAAGGATTAGCGCTCGAGACAGCGAGTTGCTGATGCTGTTGATGACCCATCGGGTACTATTTGGGGATGACTTTTTATCGGATTAGCTGATGACCATTAGATCAATATTTTCTGATGGAAATCAATACGTTTTTTATACAGGGTGTTACAGAATGTTGTTAAGAAAATTTAGGAGCAGATTCTACATTAAAAATATACGTAAATAGTCCTCCCACCTGCTAACTTTAGTAACCTCAATTTTTTTTTAATAAAATTGGTATTGGGTATGACTGATAGTGGATAAAATGATAGTTGCGACAATGAAGATGGCGGATGGGCGTCATCTTGATTGTTTAGAAAAATAAATAAATGGAAAGGGGGTCTTGTCAAAGTAAAGTACATTCATACTTATTCCGTTCTCACTTCTTGAGGCCAATAAACAACCCTTTTGTCTTCTATTGTCGGCCGGCGCTTTAGCCAGGTGTTACCTGCTATAAAATTTGAACGGAACAGGGTGGAATTTACTTTTCTTATAGGAAAAAATAGAAACACATTAATAATCACATATTTTATTATTAATAGGAACAAAAATATTATTTATAAAATATACCTAGGGATACTATAATTTATTTTTTAAACATTGTCATCACGTGACTAACTGACTTTCTAATAGCGTTTTTCGACATTGCTTTCGTTTATACTGTCGTTTAATGTTTATGGAGAATGACAAAGAAAGAATATAATTTACTTGTCGTTGATCATTGCGTCAAAAAGTCACGTGATGGCAATGTTTAAAAAAATTAATTATACCTACTTAGTCATTTAAAAAAATATATAAATAAAAAGCTTTTAAAAATACAATATACAATATAAAATGAAAAGTATCTAAAAATATTACAACTTATAATTATTATTAGGACCCATTCAATTAAATCAGTGTCACTATCATCCCCTAACTGTATAATTAACTCGTTAACATTACTTGAAAGTGTGGTATATGATTGTTCAACTTTAGTTACGTGATCTACACTGTTGCTCCAACTATTTACTGGTATATTGGGTTTACCTTTATTTTTATTACAATTGATTTTTGCCTACCGAAATTTATTTTTAAGGTACCTACCTACCTGTACCTATTTATCAAATTACACAAAAGGCCAAGTAGTTTTCATTATACCTTTACTTAATTAGGTAGGTAACCATATTATTCATATTATTTCCTTAAAAATTCAAATTGTAATAAAAGTTACGTAGTACCCAAAATTATGTTTAGAAATACTAACTACATACCTGTTTGCACATTTTTACATATTTTTAGACAATTTATATCTATCAATATTTCAATTGCTTCTCAATGTAAAAGTAAAAGTCCACTCCGGCCCTGCCTGCAGCTGGACGGAGTCTGCCGGCCAGTAGGAAGATTGATTGGAGGCAATATAATCGAAGTCCATAAGTCAGAACGGTATAAGTATGAATTTACTTTACTATTTGGGGATGAGTTTCTTATCGGATTAGCTGATGACCATTAGATCAATATTTTCTGATGGAAATCAATACGTTATTTATACAGGGTGTTACAAAATGTTGTTAAGAAAATTTAAGGGCAGATTCTACACTAAAAATATACAGTGTGGATGTAATAGTCCTCCCACCTGCTAACTTTAGTACCCTCAAATTTTTTAAATAAAATTTGGGTATGACTAATGGGAGGATATAAATTACTTTTTAACGTAAAAATAATAGTTGCGACAATCAAGATGGCGTATGGGCGCCATATTGATTGTTTAGAAAAATAAATAAATGGAAAGGGGGTCTTGTCAAAGTACATCATTTAAAAGCTTCTGGTAAGTACTTTATAATCCTTCAATATAAAGTCAAATTCTTCACTTAGAGAAAGGCTTCCTCTCTTGCCCATCGTCGGGCTGTGGGAAATTTATCGCTTTTTATAGGTACTTCCATGGCTTCTGCTCTGAAGAATTGTCCAGTATAGATCCTCCACTCACGGTTCCCAACAGAGAAACTCGTGGTTCCGCGCGTATGCATCCCTATACGGTCCAACTGGACAGGCGCCGAACTTCTCACTTTGTTCGTTCTTTTATCCCTAGAGTTTCTAGATTGTGGAACCTGCTGCCCGCGGAGGTCTTTCCTTCACTGGCAAATCTTCAAGTATTTTAAGTCCCCTGTCAACAAACTCCCTCTTACCTCGCTTAAGACACCCACGGTACGTTAGTTTTTAGGCTTTAAGCCTTCGTGGTTTGTCCAAAGATAAAAACCTCCACTTACTACAAACTGGCGGTACCCTAAAAATCGCCTAAATACTTGATTGGGATGACTCTATTTGCAAAACTAATAAAGTTAGATATAGATACTGTGGTATTTTCTAAAAGCTCTTTTAAATATCTTTCCAGTGGTGATACTAACACTAATATAGAGGGTAGGTCAAAAGTACTTATATTTAATCATTGTTAAAAAGATCTTTAAAAGAGCTTAAAGAAAAACTATATTAAGTACATCTAACTTTCGGCAATATAACCATCCTAATCAGAAGTTTAGGTATGTTTTTTAGAGTACTACAATTTTGTAATAGGTGAACATATTGACTTAATATTCTAGGGTTATAATTTATTTCTTTTACCTAAGATGGCGCCAATTCGCCATTGATTTTTGCAACTATCATTTTTACGTCAAAAAGTAGTTTATATCCTCCCATTAGTCATACCAAAATTTTATAAAGAAAAAATTAAGGGTACAAAAGTTAGCAGAAGGAGAACTAAGTACATCCACACTGTAGAGAAAAGTTCATAAAAACATGAGTCCTCAATCAGGAGAAGCGGTCCCATTCATAGATAATTTACATTTAGATCCGCAGTGGCAAGAAGCATTTTTCGGATTTTTACGACCTCGCGCAGTAAACAAATGATGGATGGGTGGACAAACATACGAACTCAAAAGCCGTCGCAAAATACAAACACTGGCACCCCGTACCCTCCGTCCGCGGTTTGACCGTGACGCTCATTAGCTACCGTACTCCGAACAGAAAACCGATAATGCGGATAGTCTCTTTGGCGCCAGCCGCGTTCACCCTTGATTTGCTTGCGCACAAACTCTTTTTTGCCCATAAAATGTAACTTTTGTTTCGCACAGGTCATAACATTGGCAATCCATCGAGATCAGTGGTCCCATTGCAAAACCTGCTTAAAGTGTACCTAAACGAGAATTATGATTAATACAATTTTTATTTTATTAGATATTTTTATCCCATACATTGTAAGAATATGAAATGATGGAAAAAACTTATATTAGATTTAACTGTCTAAGTATGTAAATCTTAACAACATTCTAATGTATGCAAAGTATCTTTATGAGTAAAGATGTAAAAACTCCGACTGGAAAAACTTTGAAATTAAAACCCCTTTGCATCACTTGAAAAATTAAGTAAAAAAAACTTTACCCAACATACTTAATTTCGTTCTTAATACATAATTATTAAATTTTACAGCCTCTTGAGTTTTACGATTAACTAACTTAAGATAAAAACGTTTAAAATCTCTTTAAACTTATAAAAGTTGACCTTCTTTAAATAACTTCTTTTATACGGCACATTAAAATTATGGCAACAAATATTTCAACCCGTTGAAAAAGATTATGCTATTACTGCTTTTAATATGGCTATAAAAATTATCTTTTAAAGCTTACTTTAATAAATCAATACTTTTTTACTTGATAGAGAAGGTGTTATTGAATACAAAGAAAATAAAGGAGACTAAAAAGTTGCATTTTGAATTCTTTAATTAGAAAAAAATATAAAAACTTTGTAAAATGACAGTGGCGTACTTTTTTTCTCAATTATATTGGCTGTGGTGCCCACTGAGCCGCCACTGGACTCAATATAGGGTAGGGCGGGGCTAGTTGTGCATAGAGGTAAGTTGGGCAATCAAAATATCTCAAAAACTATCGACCGCACGCGAAAGCATTAAATAGCGTAAAGAAGGGGTTGCGCGAGGGGAACTCATTGTGCGACCACTAGTGGTGATGCGGCGATCGAGAAAAGTATCCGTGCGCATTGTTTATTTTGTGATTAAAAAGTAAAATAATTGCAAGCCGGAAAATTTTATCTGTGATAGTTAAATGTATTCCGTTTTCAATCAGGTAAGTGTTAATCTTAAGTAAATTTATTGCAGTTTTAATATGTATAAAGATTTTGGATATAATTCTAACCGGTTTTTTAATAAATTTACTTTTTCTTTAAAATTTCAGGTTGGGGTTAGTTGAGCTACAGTTGCCCAACTAACCCCACGGTTTTAAGTATATTTTTTTTCTATTATTTTTTTATTTTTTAGGACACAGACTTATAACAGTAAGACTACTAGAGTCTCCTCAAGATCTAAAAGAGGCTGCTACCCGAACTTTGTATAAGAAACGAGCTGACCTATCTAACTTATAAATTTTCTCTGGAAATAGTTTGATCATACCCAAAGGCTGGACCAAGAAAAGCAATTTTAACAAATACAGAAGGCATTAAAAGAGAAGCAAAATAAAACTGCTTAAATATTTAAAAAAACCAAGATGAATTTATAGATATAAAATCCAATAGTTAAGCTAAGCTAGGTGCGTTGCTGTTTTATTAACGAGATTTGTTGTTTTGTCACCATAAGATTATAAATATAAAAAGCAAATTGTCAAAATGTATTTTTATTGTAAACGTATCTAACATTTAAGCCATGATTTGACTATACTTCCTAAGTGCTCCACTAGCCCCATACCCTTGCTCAACTTACCTCACCTATGGGGTACTTGGGCATACTTGAATATCTACATTAAAATAGATGTAGCTCCTAAATTCGACATATTAGGAAGAAATTACTATGGACACTATTAATAAGGGATAAATTGCTAAGCCATCAGTATGCATTAAAAGCCATTAAAACTTATTTTTGAGGAGCTATAACCTATCAAGTGAAAAATTGCTCAACTAGCCCCGCTCTACCCTACTTAATCTAGGTGGAATTATGCAAGCCTTATTACATTAAATAAATGTACCAAATTTTATCTAAATCGCTTATAAGGTTTGTAAGAAATTTAAAAAATATCAACTTTTTTAAAAAAATTTAACGGCTTGTTTCTCAGATATGAAAGTTCTGACATAAAAATAATACCTACAAAATTTTTTATAAAATTATTTACGTAAAACTATAAAACTATTACCAGTTTTTGATGCTTGATACTGAACAACCATAAAACAAAATGTTGAGAAAAAGTTTCAAGCTCTTATGACATTTAGTGTTAATTTATGGTAATAACGATAAAAAGGTAATAACGCCATTTTTAGTGAAAGTAGGTGGTAATTATCTATAATTTTGTTGAAAATATTGACAAATTAAGTTTATTTATGTTAAATATTTTAAATCAATTATTATTATAAATTATGGAGGTATAATTATCATAAGGGCCGTGGAAAATAGGACAAACAAGTAGCAGGCTGCAATTTATGCTTATAACCGTTTCAAACATAGGAAATTTGTTATGTCGTAATTTATCTTAAAAAAGTAACATTTTTTAAAGGATTTTGTGTTATATATATACAGGATATTTCAAAATTCAGTAGAAAATATTTTAAGAATGTGTGTTTTAGGAAAAAAAACACCTTTTTTCCAAAAAATTAAATATGTACACATGGCCGTGCCTACCGGGTGGTACGAGTGGTGCAAGGCACCACGGCGCAACGCTGCAGGGCGAAAAAAAGTAAAATAAAAGGGCGGAAAGTAGTTGTGTTGGAAATGGCGGCTGGTAGTTGTGGTTAGTGATGAATTAATTGGAAATAATAGAAAAAGAGGGTAATTGAAAAGTGGGGACCTTTTTTTTGCTCTTCAAAAATTGTTCAACACGAAATAACATTTTCTCTTGCACAGGGGCGGCAAATGATTTTTCGCACCATGGCGCCACATATTCTAGGAACGGCCCTGTATGTACAAACTATGATATATAAACAAATTTTTAGAAATGAAAATCCCGTGGTGATTTTTGGAAGAAAACTTCAAATAGAGATAGATGTATTTGCTTACTAAATACAGGGTAGCCAAATTTTTAAAAACTCTTAATTTTTTATAATATTCGTAATACCACGTTAACTATTTTAATAATTTTGCACAGAGCCACTATATAATTAAAGGATTTTTTAATACACTGTTTTTTTAGTTCTTTAAGTAGCTCTACCAAAAAATATGGTACGATGCTGCCTTCTTTGAAAACAAAAATTATTTTGGTATATTTTATTCGCTTTCAAACAAATTTGAATTTTTATTTTTTTCCTGACGCATGGTTTTTACGTAAAAAAGCATTTTACTGTAAAGAATGTCGTTCACCAGTTACTGTCGGAGTGTTAATTATTTTAAAATGGTACGTTTACATTTGACATTTATTGCATGATGTTTATGTCAGATAGAAATTCTGGCTAAAGTAAACAATAAAAAAATTATATCAGATATAATTTTTTGACCGTTTACGTTACCTACTTAGAATTTATATCTGTCGTATACATACATCATGCAATAAATGTCAAATTTAAACGTACCATTAGAGACTAGCCGACCCGTGCCTACTTTGTTAGGCGTTAACTTTTTATTCAATTATAATAAAATATAGCCTATAGCCCTTCTGGATAGTGTAGTTTTCTGACTTATTAAAAATTTTCACGATCGATTCAGTATTTCCGAAGATTTGCCCTTACGAACAAACAAACAAACAAACAAAGTTACAAACTTTATAATATTATATATTTATGTATAATATATAATATTTATAATATTAGTATAAATAGAAACTTGTCGCTTTTTTCGATTAGTGGCTACTTTTTGATAAAACAAAAAAACACTAAAAGATTTTTTATTCTCTCATTATTATCTTTGTTTTTGACATACAGGGCGATTTTTTTTTAGTTTTGAACTTCCCTCGTATATCCGTTTTCTTGTTATTAACAACAAAATTTAAAACGAATTTTAAAAGACATTTTTATGTAGAATTCAGTGATGTAGTTGAATTTTTTCAAATTTATTATTTTTTGACAAATGCATGAACAGAACATGTGATTTTTCTTATGGATAATCCTGCATATTTTTAAATTATTAAATTCCATTGTATAAAAGCTTTTTAAAAATATTCAAAACTTAATAGATATTTTAACTTTTAGAGCCCAAAATCGATGTTTTTAAATTTAAGATTGAATTTTGCATAGTGGGCCATGATATAGGCTTTATAACCAAAGAATAAAGTTTGCCCTCAGCTCACGATTTGTTTACATATTACATAAACATTTAGGTGCTAACTATGTTACATCGCCCAGCACCTCCTTGTTTACCAAAAATTAATTTAAAACTTGAAAAAACCTGACATTTAAGTTTTTGTGCCAATTTCAATGTACCAAATAATTTAAGATGTTTTAAAAGTAAGTTGTAATATCTCAGAAACAGCCAAAACCACAAATTTCTTTTGATTGATGCTTGACGCTGATATACATAATTAAATCTTTTCATTCCGCAGACAAACTTGGAAAAATGAGATAAATGAAAGGCATAAATAATTCTTAATAGTTTATTAAATAATATTAAATTATTTTATACAATATAATTAAGACATAATATACAAGACGTATAATTATTATAAATAAGTAGTTATAAAAATAAAATCACTATCTACAACGATCTATTTACTACTTGTTATTTACAAATCACTTGGGTTTTTAATTCTGTTATACGAGGTGTATAATCTTGTAAATATCAAGTTTTATACTATAAATCTTTTATTACTTAACAATTATAAAAAATAATAGTAGATTACTTATAACGTAATGGTACTATTATTAATTTAATAAACAGCATATGCAGGGTGTTTGACATGTGCATTTTAATACTGTAATGGTACATACTATACAGGGCTTCCCACTGAGAACTGCCGCAATCGATTTCTCAAAAAGGACGATTTGAAAACTTTTAAAAATTTGGTAACATTATAAATATAATAATTGACAGCTCTACTACTTCTGGTTATACCGAAAGTTAATGTCAATTTTTTTAGTTTGAATGGAACAACCGGTTTTTAAAACCGAAACCGGTTTTAAAACCGAAAACGGTTTTAAAACCGATACACCGAAATCGGTTTTTAAAATCGGAAACCGAAAACGGTCTTTAGAACAGAAAACCAAAAACGGTTCTCAAAATCTAAAAAGGCGTTTCTAAACGTAAACGACTAGTTTATATATGACTGTTTTCAACCAGCATATTTAAACATGTTTAATAATGTTAAAAAACACATTTTAATAAAAATACATATTTTTTGTACTATATTAAAAAATGGGTTCTTAAAATTTATTTTGTTATATATCTTTTAAAATTGAAATCGAATTTAAAAAGTTTTACATGAAAGTTGCTCATTTCTGTATGTAGATTAAGATTCTAAATAAAAAAATTGGAGTTCACTTTTGAAAAAACAAAGTTGATATGAATATGACCTTAAAATTTTAGTAAAGGCCACAAACTAATACCATTAAATTGGCCCCTTTATTTCAAACAATTCTTACAAGAAACGTTTTCTTCTAAAGTGCGCCGTTTTCTGGTTATTTGCCTGTCTAAGGTTAAATGAACCACCCTGTATAATCTGTCAACCAATATCCGATTTTACAAAATGAACGGTTTTTCTTTTTTAGATATAAACCGCAATCAACCAAAAACCTATTAATTGATATTCGAAGGACCGCTTTTCGATTTTGGTCCGATTATCCAAAATACCTGTATTCGAAAACCGATTATCCGAAAAACCGGTATTTGAAAACCGCTTTTTAAAACCGGTTAACCGATATTCGAAAACCGGTTAACTGGTATTCAAAAACCGGGTTTTTAAAACCGGTTTCGGTTGCCAGCCCTAATTCTAACAATGCTTTTAATAACGGCTTAGTTTGGCTTCTAGTTGGCCTTGCGGCGTCACAGCCAACCATATCTTAAATCGTTAATATTTCGAAAACTATAAATTTTTGAAATAGTCATTCTTATACAAACTTACCCTTATTTTTATTGCCTAATAAGATGAGGTAAAAAAAGATAGGGGATTCTATTTAAAAAAATTACTTTTAAGGTTCTAGTCGTTATAATTTTTAACGATTATTTTAGACCACTCTGTATTTATTTATTGTGAAAATATCGATAGTCTACTAAAGAAGTTCTTTCTTTACAAAGAGCCCAATCCCAACTTATATTAAAGGCTTTTGTTTAAAAGAAATTGATGGTTATGTAATGACTTGCAAACGTTAATTTTCACATAAAATTTAGAAATAAGTCAAAAACGGTTGGACTTAGGTATCGAACATTATTCATAAATTAGGTTTAGAATTTTCCGGAAAATCTAAAAAATAAATAATATATAGGGTGTTTTATTGAAAATAAAAAAGTTGACTTTGACTTCCGGTGTAACCGGAAGTGGTATAGCTGTCAAAATATTTTAGTTTTATTTCCCCCACTGACTGATGTTACCAAATTTTCAAAATTTTCCAAAGCGTACGTTTCGAGAAACCAATCGCGGCTGTTCACGGTGGGACACCCTGTAATATCTGCAATCCTGTATAAAATAAAAACAGACATTATAGCATGTATACACCTTGTATAATAACAGTTTTAAAGATATCTTATGGAGATTTCTAAAAGAATTTTATATAAATAAAATAGATGACTATACACAAGGTATGAGATACATACGTGATTGATTTTAAAAGAAATATGTACAAATAAAATAAATAAAAAATAAATTAATAAAAAGTAGGTTTGCTCCGAAGAAAGTTTATGCTAAAGCAGTGACATCTATCTAGCTTGCAAAAAACTGACATATTTTGAGATATGAATAATCATTGCATATTTTCACATATTTTTTTAAATATTTATTTAAAAAAATTATAATAATAAGTTTTTAACTAATAATTAAGACCAGATACCAGGTTGAGTCTCGCATATAATTTCTTCGGGTTTATCACTGGGTATGTTATTATTAATTATTTAACAGCTTTATAAAAATCAGCTCTTTTCAGTGGACATCATAAACGTGTCCACAGATGCTCTATAAAATTTTACCAACCACTCTTCCTTTATGCAATTTTACTGGGGTTGTCCACAGTAAAAAGATAACTATGGTTCTAGGTAAATTTGATTTAAATTTTTAAAGCCTTAAAAAATATTTTTTACAATTTTCCAAAATTGAAGATGTAGCACATAAAGTTTATAATTATCTAATTAAAAATCAGTGCAATATTTTAAATTTTTTAAATGTTTTTGGAGGATTTCTCATCAAATACTAAAAAGGGTTATATTTGTGACCTTGTTAATTTTGTTGTTACTAAAAATGTAATCAAACTAATTTTTATGAAGACGTATTGAAAGAACAAATAAACAAAGTTCCATTAATAAAACCAGTCTCTTTCAGTTCTAGTTAAATGGCTCAGTACAATTAGTTAGTACTGCCTCTATAATTTTATTTAAAAATAACATACAAAAAGAAAGTTTGTGTTTTATCACTAATTTTTTATTCAATAATATGCAGGGTAACTCGATATTTTCACCCTGTATAGTTTACTTATCTTATTTTCTTTTAAAATGGAAATATACATACATTTTAGAGATATGTCGACAATGGACGATATCGAAGAATATTTAAAAATAAATTATTTAAAAAATATATACATGTCGGAAAGTTTAACTCTAATACACCTAAAATTCGATGAATTCAGTCTTTCTAAATTTTTACACTCTAAGAGAAATATGTTGAGTTTTAAATTAATCTGTATAATACTGGTCAACGTGTAGGAGTTTAATAAGTATTTTGTTAGAAATCATAAATGCTTGAAGTTAATTTCTGCTTTATTTATACAGTGACCGCCATAACTGTTGAACAATATAAAACACTTTTTTATTTTTGTTTCCTTAAACAACTTATTCCTGATAAAATTCTCTGCATATACCGAAACTCGCAAAACATTGATTAAAATTTAAATTAAGCATATACGAGGTAGGTGCAAATTAACGAATATGACATAAAAACTAAAACTACCTTTATTTTTGAACTAAGAGAAAAATATTATTAGGAAAACTCAATGATCTAAAAATTAAAAGGATTGCTAATAGAAACTGATCCCCATATATTTTCAATAGACCTGCGCACGAAATTTTTACCCCACACTGGGAGAATTGCTGTACACCTTTGCACATGCGCAGTTCCTATAAAAGTTAGCATTTTTCATTTAAAACCCAATATAGTGTTGGCAACATTGACAAAATTTGCAGTATTTTAATAAATATAGTGGTTGCAACACTGAAAACGTTTACCTATACAGTGACAGGACCTCACTCATCCTAATTTAATTTATAATTTGGGACCGTTATCAGGTATAGTTATTTGGTGTTTCATTTGTGCGTTGTGAGTAATTCTTGGTGTTTTTTTTTAATTTTGTTTAATTTAAGTTTTGCATAACCAAAACTAAATAATGAGTAAGTAGCAAATTTTCTGTTTTAAATAATACTCTTTATTGCCATGCAGTCAATTTTTAGAGATCAATAAATCCAATATTTTTTGAAATAGTCATGGTTTGGATTAATTTTTTTAAAACGGGAAAAATTGTATTTAAGGATTATAGAAAAATATACGTTCCATTTAAAATAACAAACTTGCCCTATATACGAAAATTGGCCGTTTTCGTAAGAAATAAATGTCACAACCAAATGGCAAGGTTATAAAAAGAAACATTAAAAAATCTAAGGCTTTCTGCGAACACCGCATTTTGATAATTTTATTTGTTCTAAAATTATTCGCGGTTAAAATATAGTCGGACACCCTGTATTAGCATTTGACTGATGCATTTATAATCACACAAAATAAAATATGGCAGTTTAATCAAAATAATTTGATATACTTTCAAGTTATAACACGTAGCCATAAGCAATTTCGTCGACAATATCACGAAGTGGCGTATCTCAAAAAGTAGAAAAATTGACTAGAGCTGATGTAATTGCTTAAAAAAGTTGCTTCTTAATATTACAAATTGGCATACGTTAGATTTTGATATCTTTAAAAGTTATAGAAATATAATACCAAGCCATTACGGGTTCATTACCAATTTTAATATTTGTATTTCGCGTTTTTTTTTGTGGTTTCAATTACAAATATGAGGTCAGTTTAGCCCTAACACCAAAAATAAACAATTTCAATGGCATTACACGCCAAATTTAACTGAACGACAACTGCTACGGCAACGGGAGAGAAATATCAGTTTATGAATTGAGATTTATTCCTTAAACAAGTTACACCAAAACTAATTGCTTTTATGATAAAATACCAACCATTCAGTTTGGTTGTGTCAAGGTAGTGTTAAGATGGAAGATAATAATGTGGAAAAAAATTTCGTGCAGGTTTGAGGTTGAGTCAAAGTGGGTCCTCATATGAATCAAAAATAAGGTGTTTTAGCAAAAAACGAAATTTAAATTGAGATAAGTGCATCTAAGCACTCCCGTTTGATAAATTTCAATAAAATCAGCGATACGACCGAAAAATAAAAATTTATACAACAAAAAATAGTCCCCAATATAAAACCGGTTTACTTTTTAGGGACTGCTATGAAATACGAATACAAACTTAAAATAAAATATTTAAATATGTATACCTAGAAACAAAATTACTTGGTATATTTTCTTTATAAATGAATCATATACAAAATGTTAAACCCGGTACTGTTGTTTGTTTTTCGCTAGTCAGAAATTTTTTACTGCGCATGCCCACAAGTGGACTGCGCAGTGCCCAGGTAGGGGTTTTAAATGGTTCAACATTTTTGGCGGTCACTGTAAAAAACTTTGCACAGTTTAGACCGGCCGGCCGAATACATCCTACTTTTAATCCGTCGATCCAACAGACTATCTGAATTCGTTGACTAATTTATGATATGTTTGGCGTGACGTCCGATCCAAAATCGGATCGGATGTATGCGCAGCGGTTATAAAAACCTATGATCAGTCGACCCTCAGATAATCGTCCAATTAAAAAGTAGGATGTATCCGGCCGGCCTTATTAGACTAGCCTTTTAAAACACTTTATTTGATGTTATTTATTTGGCAGAAGGTGAAAGTTCAGAATACTATCTTAAAAAATATAGCTTAAAAATACCTTTTAAGCTACAAATCACTTACCAAACTCCAAAGAAAAAAATTAATATTAATAACCTAAAAACAAGTATGTACTTTTTCTTCGTCCTACATACGTCACACTTGACTTCGCAACACCAATGGAATATGCAGTTACATCTTTCCACCACCACAACTTCTTGAGTTTTGTATCCCCTCCCGCAGCACATTATGGTGCAATTGTCCACACCATCTCCAGTATCGTTACATTGACGACCGTGAGTTCCTGTAACAATAAAAAAGATATTTAAAAAACTATTTATTTTCAATTAAAGGTTTATTGTTTGTAACTAGCCCTATTTTTAAAACTTTATCTTTTTTCGAAGTAGTTAATATGGTTTTCGAAAATAATTTTTCCCTCAAACCTCCTCAAAAAGTTCCGGATACGCCAATAATAATATACATACCTTGAATGCCTAGCTTAGGATTCTTGTCACAAAATCCGGGCGATAGCTCGTAATAAACCAAATCCTTTACTCCAGGAGGTTTGTGTTCCGGATTGTATGGTTTCAACTGGAAACCATATTTGTGTTTCCTCTTATTTTCCCTTTTAGTATGAATGCTATTCGTCATAATAGCGGTCAACTTAGGGTTTTTGGGTAACCTAAAACAAAAAAGAGGTTTAAATAAAAACTTTGCATTTATTTGGAGATGATCACAACCGCTGTAGGCCCATAATAGGGCATTTCTAACAAAAAAATAATATTTTTTAAGAGATCATTCTTATTTAAAAGGCCTCGCTTTTATGAAGAAAAACATATTTATTATTTTTATATAAGGGGATAAGGATTGTAAAAAATTAAGTCCAAGATTTTATCTAAAGAAGTAAACAAATTGCTTACCTATTACTATGTGCCTTATTGCTCTTGATTGTACCAGAATTTGAAGTGCTGACGTGGGTAGCTCCATCGTAACGATCTTTTAGAAGATCACCGATCACTCTGAAGTTAGGTAATTTCATCCAGCAGGTCTTCATGGTGCAAGAACCAGACATTCCGTGACATTTGCATTCTTGGCGCATTTGTGACTGTACATGCTGTAACAACAAAAATAAATGTTATTGAAAGAAAAATGAGAAAATAATATAAATTATATTTTAAAGTTTGAAATGCGTCGGTTTATCAAAAAATTATAAAAAGCTTTTTCGTAGAGCACTTAATTTTATACAGGAGAATTATTTTTTATGAACCATTAAAGAGTTATAAAATTCTAAACTGAACAAAATATGGTCTTCCGTTTTAAACATATTATTATGAGAAATTAAAACTTATTATGCGGGACCTCTTACTATCAAAATTAAGGGTTGTGGCTTTCACAGGATTTTTTAAAAAATTATTTCCGACAATATTTTTCATATAATTAATAAAAAAAAATATTCGATTTTTTGAATCAGTCTATTGCATATGCAAATTAATTTTATATGACTTTCTTATTTCTTACATATTGGTAGCTTTAAAATTCAGGTACAAGTTGATGGCTGTAAGCCAATCCTAATTTGCCGCATAATTAATTTCTTATGAGCTCTTACGCAAGGAAGTGCTCAACCGAAGAGAGATTTACACGGAAGACTCGAGGGAATTTTTTATTCTTATTTTTGTTTGGTTTATTTGATGACTACTTTGTTGCACGTTTTCAGTGATTTTTTAACTTTTCCTTTATTTATATTATAACTACTCTAGTTTACACCGCATAGTTCAATTACTATATATCCATAAACTAAATTGAATCCCTTTTTTTCTACTTTTTATAAGTTAAACTTTGCGCACGCCATCTTACATTTAAAATGTTGAAGCAACAACAAATGAAGGTCAAAACTGACAAATACTATTTGACGGTAAAAAATATTAGAATAAAAATAAATATACAGTGGTATGTCAAAATATATAAATTTTGTTTAAGAGGAAAGTACCCCAGTCATCTTAGTCAATCTCGGAATCTCACGGAATAAGCTGAATATCTGTACATACCTTTATTTTGGTACAAAAATAACTCTCCTTAAAATCCCCTATGATATCATGTAAGGAACTCGAAATATGACAGTTCAAATGTCAAAAAATCAGTCGAATATATCGTTTCTTTTACTTTTAATTGCATTAATATTTATTATAAAAGTTGTAGAACACAAAATTCTTAATAAATTTAATTCTAAGCATTAAAATAACTAATTTTTATCTTTTATAAAAAAAAAGACAAAAATACAAAATTTGGTGAGGACTTACCTTGGTATGTCCCAATATTTATTTTTCCAGCTTATTTTCACTTAACATCTAAAAAGCACCCTTATTTTATAATCGTAAATTCACGTGTCAAAATATCGGCTTATTTAAAAAGTCGGTAGGCCTTTTGATCGTTAAAATCTCTACTTTTCGATGGTGTAAAAATATATACATTACCATGGTAACTTTTCTCAAAAAACAAATTTCCATATGACTAGAAATTTTGCTGTAAATCGACAAAAACCGTTTTTACCCTTAAAAACTCACCCCCTTCCACTTTCCTACCTCAAGTCGCCAGTAATTTATTTTTCTTTTATTTTTGTGTTTTTTTTTAACATTTTTTGATGGGGTACATTTCTATAATTTGTTTTTAATTTCAAAATTTTTGCATTTTCTGACAACATTTACCATTGTAATGTACAGTTCTTTTTAACATCATTAAAAAGTAGAGATTTTAAAGAAACAAAACGATCACCTACTTTTTGGAAAATGCCGATATTTTGACACGTGAATTTTCGATTGAAAATAGGAGTACTTTTTCGATATTTTGTAAAAAAATGTAAAAAAACATATTTTAAACCAAAAAAACATACAGAGTATTAAAGACATAAGAGGGTACGTTTTTACCAAATTTTGTAAAAATAATTTATTTTTGGTAAAAGATGTGAACAGTAAAAATAAAGACAATTGAAGTCCGAAATTCTTATGGTATCATTTAAACAGTATTTTTTTAACGAGCTTAGAAAAATAAATTTTTACAGTTTATATTTTCTCGTGTGTCTTTTAAATCACCTAAAAATAAGAGCAATGTAAAGTATTCCATCGAAAGACTAAGAATAATAAACACATCAAGTTGCCGCTAGTTTAATAACAGAACGGACCGGTGCGTGGCCCGGAGCAAATGTCACTTTATTAGTAATGGTCGCCCCGAACGAGTTAATATGCATTTTAATGCATTGCCCGCACCAGGACCACACACGACATGCTTACGTTGTTTTTACGCCACGAATTTACCTCTTATAGGTTACGAGATATTAATATTCCATTCTATTGACCGGCAAATTAATGCATGTCAGATCATGTTGCTGTAAGTGGCAGTTTATGTAAAGTTATGTAATTTATATCTATCAATCTTCGCTTCCATGTGGAACGATAAAATTGTGCCACTGACTTGGTCTTTAGCAGATTTTACACTTATTATTTGCTTAAAAAGTAAAAATGTTAATTGAATATTGGGATTGAAGCTGTAAGAAGCAAAAGGGTCAAGTGACTCGAAATGAGTTAAGTGCAAATTTGGGTAGTTAAATTTTAGGGCCGTATTAACTGTTTGAGGCGCCCTAGGCTAGAATCCCGGAGCGTCAATTTTTCACCAAAAAAATTTTAAAGAGCAAAAAAAAACAAGGTCTCAAGGTCCTTTTCTCCTTTACGCGCCTATTTCACTGCAAAGCACCTTATTCACGGAGAAATTAGTCACCAAAAATCCCCACCCGACCTAATTTTTTTTAAAACTCCCCTGTCTAGCGCCTATTACTCCCCTGTCTGGCACCTATTTTTTCATTGCGCCTTCAGCCGAATGGTTAATACGGCACTGGCTAAATTTTATTTGGCAGCAAAGAATTGTTTATTTCAGAGGTGTCAAACGTTTCATCATTCCTTGTTGTTCTCCCTTTATGCGGTTAAAACCAAAAGATAGGTACAAAAAAATTACGACGTAATTCTGAAATAAATCGTTAGTAGTCAATCAAATGTCAATATCTGTCGTAATAATTTTTTTATATTTTGGACATCTCAAATATTTTCATTAACTTTTATGTAAAGTTAAGTAAATAGAAGAATTTTAAGTGTTTACCACCTATGTTTCGAACTAATCGACTATCCAAACTTATTTTGATATACTGTGAACATGTGTTTAACCTGCAAGATTTTAAATGCAAAATATTCGTGTAGCGTAAATTGTTTAAAAAAACTTTGAATGTTTAGTGCTCTTTTGTGATTTTAACATACAATTTAGGCCTTTTGGAAAGTAGGTGTCAACCTCACCTCTAAAAGAGGAATTTTTGTGATTCCCTTCTGATGTTTAAGGAATATTTTATTTTTAAGCCTTTATACCACATTATTTCCAACACTTTTTGTATCTTTTGTGTCTGCGGCTATATAGGAAACTTTGCCGTATATTTAAATAACTGTACTGAAATTTGCTCAACTATATTAATTACACGCCTTTAATCGTTTCCTCCATCCAAAAATGTTTCCCATTCCGATCTTTTTAAGGTCAAAAAAATGTATTCGAGATTAATATGCGTCATACGAATACCGTAATGTGCTTTCAGATTTAGCGTGGACATGCCACCCGTCGCGTACAGATGTCTTTTAGTGCCCCCGCTGTGAGAACACTGTGTTACGTTCCTAATGTGACAAAAAGAACATGCGTTTCCCTTGTCTTTCAGTGTAGTTAGCCATCTACGTTACAAGACGACAAATCAGTTAGTAATAAAAGTAATGGTTACTAGGAAATTTCCTTTTAAGACTCTTTTTAAATAGCAGTTATTTCTTACTGTTTTTATTTTGAATAACTTGCTACTAACTCCTAGCAACCATTTTTTTTCCATTTTTAATATTATGCAAGTTCATTCCTAATTTACAACAAATATTTCAAGGGTGTATTTTTAACGTCAAAATAAGATTTTTCCGTAAAACATGCGACTCAA
Organism: Listronotus bonariensis; assembly: GCA_014170235.1. Taxonomy (NCBI): domain Eukaryota; kingdom Metazoa; phylum Arthropoda; class Insecta; order Coleoptera; family Curculionidae; genus Listronotus; species Listronotus bonariensis. The sequence continues at coordinate 54,965 of JACEGR010003044.1, read as the reverse complement.
AATACCTCTCTTATTCGAGCTACAGCCATTGAAATTTGCATAAAAATCGATTGTTTTAAGCTGCGGCTACATTATGCATTGTCACACCAAAATTTCCACACCTCTGTTTCTTTAAGCAGTGTATTTATTGCTTCTTCTAAAAAAACTCTTTTACCCATTTGGGGCACTATAACATTTTCTTTTTTCTGATGAAATATATTTCTTTTAACAATAAAAGTTATTAATAAATAAGTTCCCAGAGGTTGGCAAACCATATTCTGGGCTGATTTAGTGTAATATTAAAAAAAAATGACATAACTACCGTCACTATTTTGCTTTTAAACTTATATCAAAGAATACCAATCCGTAGAACCCACAAGTAAGATTTCAGCGTACCCTAAAAATTTTTAGTACCTACCGCGACCAACAGATGGCGAAAGTAGTACGATGTCGCTTTGCTAATACGATTACCATCAGTTAGAGTGAGGATATACGCAAAATTTAATAAAAATAAAATCCCCGATAAATGAACCCAGTATCCATTAGATTATTAAATTTATTATTTCAGAATAGGATCGCATCGATATGATGCGTTTTTACAAAACATCGTAAGCGACATTCGCCAATTTTACGGGAAACGATTTTTTCTTCCCATAGAAAAACCGAGATCTGAATGTTTTTATTTTAGATTTATTCTTAATTTGAATGACAAAAAAACATATTTAACATTTAATGTCAAAATTTTCAGGATCTCCAAAAAAAAATTTAAAAATTTTAAAATTCTAAACCTAAATAATAGTTAATTTTTAAATTTTTTATTTTTATTTAATTTATCTTGACAACGGTGGCAGACTTGCCACCAAAACGCTCGATTTTAGTTCTCTATTTACTTGCTTTATTTTTTTGGTTTTTTGGTAATACTAATTTATTTTTGGCGTGTACCCAAATAACTACCATTAATTAAATGAACTGCCGAACCAATATAGAACATATCTTCATCTGAAATAAAGCCAATGAAAAAAACCGTTTCCCGTAAAACTGACGAATGTCGCTACGATGTTTTGTCAAAAACCCATCGATATATCCTATTCTGAAATCATAAATTTAATAATCTTATGGATACTACCTTTATCGGGGATTTTATTTGTATTAAATTTTGCGTATATCCTCACTCTAACTGATCGGGCCGACTGCTCGTCAGCGACTGCTATCAATTTCTGATGGTAATTGTATTAGCAAAGCGACATCGTACTATTTTCGCCATCTGTTGGTAGCGGTAGGTACTAAAAAATTTTAGGGTACGCTGAAATCTCACTTGTAGGGTTCTATGGATTGGTATTCTTTGCTTATATAAATGAAATGTTTATAGTATGCAGATAAAGCCACAACAGGGTTGGCTACCTCTTTCTTGGGCCTAATACCTGCCCACCGTCATTTAATTAAAAAATCAAACACTTTAGAAAAAATTGTACGCCATTGCATTTTTCAAAAATTAAAATTCTTTTTAAATCCCCGTTTAGTTTAGAACAAATTTGATCTCTTAACTGTTTTTGTTTGATGTACGGTTTTTGCGTAAATAAATAGTAACCATTTCTAGGCAGGGTCAAATTCTTATAATAATTAAAGAATAAATACAAATACAAACTAATCATGCCAAAAAATGGTTTTTATTTATTTTCGCGAAAACCGTACATTAAAAAAAAGTCGAGTTACTTTTTTCAAAAAATGAAATGTTTGGTCCACTTCTTTTTCTGGACACCCCATCCGTAAACCGTCTATATACATATTAAATCAAAAAAATGCAGAATTCATCATCTACCTTACAAAACAAATCACTGGTCCAAAATCCATCCGAAAATAAACATCCCTGCATCTCTTTGAACGCGATATCGCTAATGAGTTCAGAGATACCGCGACCGGATTTATCAGGACCAATTAATTCTGCGATACCAAGTGAGTTACAACCGGCTAATTTTGGTTTATTAACACTGGTTAAGATAAAAGTTGTGCTTGAGTGCTTTTTAAGACATCTCTGTTTGGCTCTGTTGGATTTTTATTTAAGAAATCTGAAAATTATTTGCTGCCTGGGTTAATTAAATAAACGTACCGCGAGAAGTTAAAAATAATTTTTACTAAAGAATTTAATTATCAACTAAGTGTATGAACTTAACAAGTAATGGCAGGTCAAAAAATCAAAAATATTTGCCTTCTTTGTATATAGTTTTACTAAAACAAAATATTCTGCTCTTACACAATATAATAAAAGTTATTATTACTTTAAAAGAAATAAAATAATGAAATATTCAATATTAAGTTACTTACAATACAAGTAAGTAACTTAATATTGAATATTTTATTATTTTATTTCTTTTAAAGTAATAATAACTTTTATTATATTGTAAGAGCAGAATAGTTCTTCATAATGTGTAATTTTTAATTTTCTTAAAATGTTAAATAAACTTTTTAATTTTATTCTGGAGTAAAGCCAAATAATATTTTGTTTCAATATATTTTTACATACATAATTGCACATATGGGTATTTAATGATGATATGCCCCCAGGGTCGGCTGGAGGGGTAAGGGTGAGAGATATGTGGGAAGAAAGGAAGAAAAGATAAATCAAGTCTTTAAGAAATAAAAGAAAATAATAAAAGAGGTGAGGATTTGTTTTTGCTCTTCAAAATTTCAACCTCTCTTTTTCTCCCTTCTAAGGGCGGGCAATAGTTTTGGCACTTTTTCTGAGCCGCCCTGTGCCCCCACCGTCGGAAAGTTTATATGATCGCCCCTGGTTACCGTCGTAAGTGGGTGGAAAAATATAAATGGAAACCCTGTACATATCAATTATACATTTTTTCCTAACAAGATAAATATACAGTTACCATAAAAGGTAACATAGTTACCATTTACCTTTACTATGCACCAGAACACGTAGATACTTTTATTTAATACTAACAGTTTCACAGCCATAACCATTAATCGAAAATAAAACCGAACTGAATCGGCTATAAAGCTTTTTAACTGGTCTGTCACGGTGGATATTTTGCAATGATTTTGCATCTATAGCATAATTATGGCCATACGCACGTAGCAGCGCTAATGTAAAAAGAGAAAATAAAGCTTCTTATATGGAAAGTAAATCTTTAACATATCGAGAGTAAAGCACTCGGTATTTTCCTTATTTCGTTGCGAGAAACAGCAAATCTTGTATACAAGTTCTATTTTTTTATAAAACTTTGTTTTCGTTTTTAAAGAACAAGTTAAATTTTAAACTGCCGCGAATGTATTTTTGACGTCAAAGAAAGATTTTTTCCCAAAAACGGCCCACATCAGTGGCGAGCAGTCCACTAAAGCTAGGGATGCCGTGCTTTTCGTAAACCAAAATTACAAATCACCGTCCTGTTAAATATAACTTTTAAGATAGAAAACATTTAACTAAGCTAGATTAAAAACGCTAAAAATATCCTCATTTTATTAAGCCCCTAACAATAAACCAATTAAAGCTGGCCCGACCGACAGCTTCTAAATCAAATTTTCTTTATGTGTTTTTGTACTCATGAAGGTGCAGGAGGTTATTGAACTCTCTGTTCCGCCTGCTGCCTGATCAGTTACGTGCTTTAATAAGGCGCGGAAGCTGTTGTTGGACCAGCTTTGTTTCGCCTTTTTACGGTTATGTGTGTGGTGAGTCCATAGATAACCCACGGCGTGTCTCATATGATATGAAGGGCAATATTACGAATGTGGAGATGCAAAATATACCGTCAACTTCGGCTCTTTTTCTACGACTAATACAAACAAAGATACGGCGTGTTAATGGTTAATTTTTTTCCTTAAATATAAAATTTGATAGATTTAAAGTGAAATAACGGGAAAATGCTGCATATTATCGTTATCGTCGTAGGTGGGTGGCAAAATATAAATGAAAACCCTGTACATATCAATTATACATTTTTTCCTAACAAGATAAATATACCATTACCATAAAAGGTAACATAGTTACCATTTACCTTTACTATGCACCAGAACACGTAGATATTTTTATTTAATACTAACAGTTTCACAGCCATAACCATTAATCGAAAATAAAACCGAACTGAATCGGCTATAAAGCTTTTTAACTGCTCTGTCACGGTGGATATTTTGCAATGATTTTGCATCTATAGCATAATTATGGCCATACGCACGTAGCAGCGCTAATGTAAAAAAGAGAAAATAAAGCTTCTTATATGGAAAGTAAATCTTTAACATATCGAGAGTAAAGCACTCGGTATTTTCCTTATTTCGTTGCGAGAAACAGCAAATCTTGTATACAAGTTCTATTTTTTTATAAAACTTTGTTTTCGTTTTTAAAGAACAAGTTAAATTTTAAACTGCCGCGAATGTATTTTTGACGTCAAAAAATTCTTTTTCCCAAAAACGGCCCACATTAGTGGCGTGCAGTCCACTAAAGCTAGGAAAGCCGTGCTTTTCCTAAACCAAAATTACAAAACACCATCCTGTTAAACATAACTTTTAAGATAGAAAACATTTAACTAAGCTAGATTAAAAACGCTAAAAATATCCTCATTTTATTAAGCCCTTAACAATAAACCAATTAGAGCTGGCCCGACCGACAGCTTCTAAATCAAATTTTCTTTATGTGTTTTTGTACACATCGAGGTGCAGGAGGTTATTGAACTCTCCGTTCCACCTGCAGCCTGATCAGTCACGTGCTTTAATAGGGCGCAAATCCTGTAAAATATAACTTTTAAGATTGAAAACATTTAACTAAGCTAGATTAAAAACGCTAAAAATATTCTCATTTTATTAAGCCCTTAACAATAAACCAATAAAAGCTGGCCCGACCGACAGCTTCTAAATCAAATTTTCTTTATGTGTTTTTGTACTCATCGGAGGTGCAGGAGGTTATTGAACTCTCTGTTCCGCCTGCTGCCCGATCAGTTACGTGCTTTAATAAGGCGCGGAAGCTGTTGTTGGACCAGCTTTGTTTCGCCTTTTTACGGTTATGTATGTGGTGAGTCCATAGATAACCCACGGCGTGTCTCATATGATATGAAGGACAATATTACGAATGTGGAGATGCAAAATATACCGTCAACTTCGGCTCTTTTTCTACGACTAATACGAACAAAGATACGGCATGTTAATGGTTAACTTTTTTCCTTAAATATAAAATTTGATAGATTTAAAATGAAATAACGGGAAAATCCTGCATATTTTAGAGAATACTCATAGACTCTTTTTTAAAGCACCTAATAAGACCTTTTTTTAGTTTTTAGCATAAAATTAAATAAATTATGATAAAAATAAAGTCAGTATTTAATTTTTTCTAAGAAAAAATTAATTTGGACAAGCCCCTAACTACCCTCTAATTAAAATTGACCCTTACCACATTTGCAGTTTTCTTTATACATGTATTAATAATACATCCAAAAAGTTTGACCAATCTTAAATACCTCATTTCAGGAAAATTTAAGCTTAAAGTGAAACACGATTATTTACAATTTCATATTTTTTACCCTTTTTTTCTAAATAACTCCTGACTAATACTGGTAAGAAAAAAATTATTTGGTTTTAAATTGCAAGTCTTTTATTTACTAAGATTTTGCAATACGTAGGTTTTCTGTCAAGTGAATATTTGGCGAGATATAGTCGTTTAAAACCCTGTATTTACGAACGAGCACCACCTTTTTAAGACCTTTAAACTCACCCCATTTAAAAACCGAGGCCTCTTAAGGAATTTTACCTACAGAGCCTTGTAGCTCTCAAAAACCCTACAAGAGACTTTTAAAAATAACTTTCTATCGTTAAAATTAAAGGAAATACGGTAAAAAAAAACGAATCAATTTTTCTTCAAAAATTCGATAGGCCACTTCAGAGCATAAAAATCTACATAATATTTTTAAAATTAGACATTTTAAATTGGTTTAACTTTTGGGACTTGTTATAAATACATGTATTAAGAGAATTGTTAAAGATGAAAGGTCAGCTTTAGTTGGGGGTAGTTAGGGGTTGTTTTATTGATTTTTTCGTAGAAAAAATCAGTTACTGACCTTATTTTTATCATAACTCTAATAACTAATTTTTACGCTAAAAACTTTTGCTTTTTTTTAAGAAAAGTCTAATTATGTAATTTAAATAAGATTTTATTAATTATTCTCGAAAAATGCAGCATTTTCGCGTTATCTGCCTTTGAATCTATTTAATTTTACATTTGACGACAAATAGCTAAAAATTAACACTTTGTATGTCAGCACGACAAATAGCTAAAAATTAACACTTTGTATGTCAGTTTGTATCAGTCGTAGAAAAATCGTAACAAACTAATTTTATTTGTTTTTTTAAAATCTACAATTTGGCATTTCACAGTTTTTGATTTGATGCATAATTTTCGAGTAATTCGCGAAAACCTATTAAACCGTCGATTTTTTCGTCGAAAATTTGTTACTTTCAACATTTTATGCTAAGAATTATTTTTTATTGATTCTGCAGTTAAAATGTCAGTAAAAACGGTCATTCCCAGGGGGTAGCATCCATCCCTAGGGTTTTGGCGTCCTTCGTTTCGATATAGGTTTTGATCCTCGGGCTATTTCCTACCTTCTATTAAAATTTCAAGTCAATCCATGTAGGACCAAAGAATTGCCAGATTTTACCTTTTTAGAACTACATTTCCTGTACTATAAATCGAAAATTTATTTCTATAAATTTCGCTGCAGTTTGAGCTTATTATAACGTTCTTCATACGCAGTAGCCATAAACCGTTTTTATTAGCGAAGATTTTAAATACATCCTCTTAATTATATCAGTAAAATGCAATAAAATGCCACACAAGAAAATCTTCCTTAATTTAAGTACCAACCGGAGAGGCTGCCATAATGTTATTTATCCATTGGTGCGCCATATTCTAATATAGTGCCCCATTAATTTTAATAGATTATTCACCGCTCGCATCGTAAAGTACTTTTGATCTCCACGGTTTTGCTTCACTTGTAACTTATCTTTTGCTAATTAACCTTCGGAAATTTAATGTAATGATACCAACGAGCTTTTATGATTAGAGAAGCAAAACGTCGAGTTTGATATGAGAGAATAAAAATGTATACGAGGGCTATTCGAAAAAGAAGCAATTACATCGCTCTTTCATAATTATCATCATAATTTTAATTTTCTTATTAGTTGTTTAAATAACGTTTCAAACCTAAAGTATCGATTTCTTTAAGATGCTAGACAATAGTATTGGGTACATTTTTGGGTACAATTTAATTACAGATATTCTTGATGCCTTTCATAAGTCCCAGTATAGTACAGTTTTGTTTTGTGACCTGTCCAAGGCCTTCGATTGTGTCAACCATGAAATTCTCCTTGGAAAACTAAAGACCTACAAATTCTCGCCGGACAGTCTTATGCTTGTGCGGTCATATCTGAGAAACAGAGGTCAAACGGTCCGATATTCTGGGGTGGCGTCGGCAAGGGGTGAATCTAACATAGGTGTGCCACAGGGATCTATCCTTGGCCCAATACTGTTCTTAATATACATTAATGATCTACCACCATCTGATCTTATATATAGATTCACCCTTTTTGCTGACGACACAACAGTCTGTGTTAATGCTGATTCGGTGGAAGAGTCCAGGAGGGGCTCACTGTTGGCACAGGAGAGGGCTAAGGACTGGTTTAATAGTAATGAACTATTGTTGAATGAGGACAAGACTGTGAGGATGGTGTGCTCTATGAGGGATCTTAGCGCATTGGACATAAATGTTCGGAGTGCGAAATTTCTTGGAGTACATGTGGACCAGCGGCTCTTGTGGGATAATCATGTGAACATGGTTGCATCCAAACTGGCCAGGAACCTGTACCTGCTTCGGGGCCTTGCAGATAATGTCTCCTTAAATGTATTAAGAACTGCTTACTTTGGCGTATTTCACTCAAATCTTTCTTACGCAGCCCTAGTTTGGGGGCATTCATCTGGCGCCAGTCGTCTTTTCGGTCTTCAAAGAAAAGCAATAAGAGTGATGGCGGGACTGAAATTTAGAGAAGATTGTAGGCATGCTTTCGCCAATCTAAAAATTCTAACATTTCCATCGGTATATATAATGCAAAATCTTATGTATATCAGAAACAACGGAGACATGTTCACAACCCACGAGGAAATCCATAACTATGAAACACGCCATAGAGGTAATCTTGTGCCAAACTGCTGGCGTCTGAAGAGGTGTCAGAGTGGTCCTGGTTACTGGGGTGTAAAATTTTTTAATAGATTACCCACGGAAATAAAAAATCTTCCACTTAAAGCTTTAAAAAAAAATAAATGACATCCTGCTCAGGGGCTGTTTTTACTCTTTTAAAGAGTTTTTAGATTATGATTTTAATATGTGAATGTGTAAATGTTGTAGATTTTATTTTTATATAATTTGTATATTAGTATAGTGACTTTAATATTGATATATATCAAATGTGTTTTAGTTTTAATTCTATATTTTTATGACGTGTGTAAGTTGCTTTGTGTAATATTTAACATGAATAAAGTATTTGTATTTGTATTTGTATTTGTATTTTCTAGTGTAAGTATACTGTGTACAGTGTGGTTATTTAAGAACCAACCAGAGCTAATTTTGGGCACTCCAGGTTATATGAGAAAAACGTTTGAACAAATCAGTTTTTAATTTTAGAGGGAAACATTTTTTTTCCACTTTCACTCCCTGGACTGTAACCCTCTAACAGGCGTGAGACTAACCCCCTAAATGTTGAATAAAAGAGTGGTCTAATAATATCTTATTTCTGAAGGGCTCTCGACCCTGGTTACAACTGCTAAGTTGAAAGTCTCTGCTAATATTTCCGTTAATATGAGAGCTGCTAAAAATTTTGATTTTTATTCTTTTAATGTATTATATTACATTACCTGTAAGGGCAAGCTTCCTTAAACTAGAAAGATATAAAAAGGGTTAAACAAACATCAAAATGAGATATCAATTATTCTTTCTTTTTTATTCCCTAAACTTAAGGGTAAATCAAACCTTAATTGATATCGCATTTTAAAGATCGTTTAACCCTTCTCATATCCCCTTAGCTCGTACTTACAGGTAATTAAGTAACCATTATAAATTTAAAAAAACAAAATTTTGACAAGCTGTCATATTAACGAAAATAACAGCAAAGACTTTAAAATTGGCAGTTGTAACCAGGGTAGAGAGACATTCAAAATCAGTATTATTAGACCCCTCTTTCAATTTAATATTCTGAAGGTGAGTCTGGCCCCTGCTGGATAGTAGCAGTTTAGGTGGTAAAAATGACAAAAAAATGTTTCCCACTAAAATAAAAAATTTATTTGTCCGCTCGTTATATATACAGGGTGATTCACGGTCGATGGTAGGTTAGACGTTTATGGAAAACGGAATGCAGAATTTTTCTGAAAATTTAGCAGCTTACATTTTCTTACCTGTTGTATCGATCTAAAATATTTTTATCATTGCGACGTTGTCGCTTCTATCAAAAAGTCCTAGAATTTTTTTTTTTATTGGAACATCCCCTATATTAACAAGTTTTTATATTCGCCCTTTTATTATAATACGTTTTTGTTGATATTGCCCTAAACATATCTCTATCGGTTTTCGAGATAACAAGTAATTTGTGTTAAATATGGTCCAAAACATGGCCTTCATTAAACTTGGGTAAATTAGTACTCTCAATTCATGAAAAGTTGATGTTTTGGTCGTACAGATAAGATGTATTTAATTTACACCGAAAAATCGACTTCATAGCGTACGGGGCGTGCTAAAATTACTACTATTTCCGTTATTCTTAAAAGGGCTCAACAGGTCATTTTTTTAAATGAAACCCCCTGTATATTACTTAATAAAATAAAAGATAAAGAAGAAAGCTTTAAGATGATATATTATGTCCCTGTACCTAAATCATCAAGTTTTCTTAATAAAGCTGTTTTTTTGTAAAAATTATTTTTTAAAGAATTTAATTTTAAGTATCCATGGAAATATCAAGCTTATGATAGTTTGGTGACTTTTATAAGTAACTTATAAACAATTATTGACGGTGTTTAAAATAATCTTTTAAAATAAACGCAAATATTGATTATTGAAACGAAGTTCTTAAGAAATTATTTATTTTACGCAAACGAAAAGTTTGCGGACCCATGTTTTTATAAACTTTTTTTTATTAAATTAGCACATAAAAAAGCTCTTTTTACCGCAATTAGAAACACCCTGTATATTTTGCAAAAAAAATCTAAACTCACTACTTACCCATCGTCCTGCTTCGTTATTATGTAGATTCATTTTCTCTCTCAAACTCTTCCCCCTCTCCCTGTATCAACAAATTCCCGGCTCACGTCGAATCCAAAGCCGATATTGTCCGAACAGCCTCCCCACTCAAAGTCCCGAACGTTTGATATAGCTCCTGTATTACCGTTGCCGAATACCTGAGGACGTCTATAATGCTTTTCGCAATAACAGGTTTCGATAGCTCCTTCTGAGCATGCGCGGGCTATAGAGTGGGTAACGGCGGCACTTGTAATTGCGTAGATAAATGATGTTTCTGGACAACCTGAAAAAAATATAGTATGTAAATATAGAAAATATATTTAATTAAATCCAATAAAATAGTTTAATTTCCCAAACAATGAATTAAAAAGAAAATGATGCCATCAGAATCTCCAGATTTAAATATGTGTGATTTTTCTATAGGACGCCCCTAAAAAGATATTTACAAAACTTGCTAAAACATGTCGACGAATGTTAAATGTAGGCGCATTAAACAATCTTAAGACATTTTAAAAGGATCAACGTTTTTTTGTGTGTTATTAAGTAAATTCTACAAAAAAATAATAACTAAATATTATTACATCGTGTGAGATATCCATTTTAAAGGTAGGTCTGAAACTAGTCGCTTTTTATAAAAACGTATAAATCTTCACATATGCCAAACCGCAAAAAAAAACTTTTTATTTCACCGGAACCACCACAAAATCAAGGGTACCAATTATTCCCCAGGGAGTCATCCCTTACGCCCTAAAAACCTTTGCAAAATATTTTAGGTTCGGCCCCTTGGGTTTTACGTTACAACTCGCTCTACACATCGACGCATTGATTCACATGTCACATGTCAAAATTCATTCACCAAATGGGCGTTATTCCTCTTTATTAGACGTATATAACATGAGATGAGCGATCTAAAACTAATTACATATCAGTTCTCAATGGGTAGAGTGTAGTCTAAATAAAAATTTGTAAAATGTGCAAATATTGCAAAGTTACCTCATTTTAAGAGAAAAAGAATGTACAGGGTGACCCAGAATATGTGGAAAGTATCTTAGATTTACATAGAACATGAAGAATTATATAACTTAAAAGAACGCCGCTGAAAATTGGTATTTCTTGAATACATAACTTTGACAAAAACAAGTTTTTTGTTTAGCGGGGACATTTAAAACATTGGGATATTCTGCTCCAATTAAAAAGACTTATCAGAAAGGACTTATTTTATCATTGTAAAATAAAAAAATCCTGATGTAGCATTGTGGAAGTTTTCATAATCTTAGATAACACTAGCACACAAAAAAAAGTTTTCTGTGCACCAGACGTGACCTATGCCAGAGGGCATATTTTTTGACCCGCTAAATCCAAATTGCCAGTAAGTTTAGACTGTCCACATTCTAATTTCGAGTAAATTTCAAAAAACCGTAAAAAATGGGTAAAAATTTTCGTCATTTCTTACGGTTTTTTGCAATTTACTCAAAATTGGAGGGTGTTCGGCCAAAACTTATTTAAAATTCGGATTCAGCGGGTCAAAAATCATGCCCGTTTTTACCGGTGCACCGGTGCACCAAAAAAGATTTTTTTTACAGCGGACACGATCTATTTACATGTTTTTTTACCTGCTAAATCCGAATGATAAACCAGTGTTTCAAAAGGTAAGAAATAGAAAAAATTTGCACCATTTTTTACGTTTTTGCAATTTACTCGAAATAGGGTCTACGGTCGAAAAACATACTCGTAGATAGGTCGCGTCCGGTATACAGAAAACTTTTTTTGTGTGCCGGTGTAATTAGAGCTAAAGAATATTTAGGATTAAGGAAAGCTCATTTCGAATATATTAATTTTTTTATTAAAAGTATTTAGTACTATTGTGTTAGGGTTAGTCAACTTACTATTATTTATTACTAGCTATTATTCCCGGCTTTGCTCGGGAGTTGATATGAGACCCAAATAACCGTTGTTCTGAATGAAGTTCAAATAATCGACAACAGATGGCGCCACTACACCTAATTTCCAAGTTGAAGGGTTGAAAGAGTCCTTATATCTTTAAAAATACGCCCTTTAGGGTAAAACGGGAACTTTCTTAGTTCGAGGGGGGATAAAGGGCTATCACACTATATAAGTCCCTTTATCGTATCGGGACTCCTATTCAAGTTTTATCGACACGCACATTTTATCAACTTAGTTTTATTATATAGTAGCTATGATTCCCAGCTTCGCTCAGGAGTTGATATGAGACCCAAATATCCGTTGTTCTGAATGAAGTTCAAATACTCGACAACAGATGGCGCCACTACACTTAATTTCCAAGTTGAAGGGTTGGAAGAGTCCTTATATTTTTAAAAATACGCCCTTTAGGGTAAAACGGGAACTTTCCTGTTCGAGGGGGGATAAAGGGCTATCACACTATATAAGTCCCTTTATCGTATCGGGACTCCTTTTCAAGTTTTATCGGCACGCACATTTTATCAACTTAGTTTTATTATATATAATAATAATAATAATAATAAAAAAATATTTCTCTATAGCAAGTACTATACCGGGTGTTGCATCGCCGGGCGGGACATAGGAAATCCCATGTAATTTTTAATGGGGTCAATTATTGGCTCCCCTAATTATTTTAGAGAAAAATTCTATTGAAGTTTATTGAAGAGCATGCAAATCTACGTCCATGGTAAAAACTTTAGATTTTTCGGTTAACCCATTTGCTAGTTAGATGCTAATATATTTTTAAAAATTGTTACATTATTATTGCCTCATATGTATGAACAACAATAAAAATACCAGTTAGTACGATTTTTTGATAATAATAAAGCACTAAATTTCAAAATGACAACGTAATGTCACGCTAACTGGTATTTTTATTGTTGGTCAGAAATATGAGGCGATAATAATGTAACAGTTTTTAAAAATATATTAGCATCTAACTAGCAAACGGGTTAACCGAAAAATCTAAAGTTTTCACCATGGACTTAGATTTGTATGCCCTTCAATAAACTTTAATAGAATTTTACTCTAAAATAAATAGGGGACCAATAATGACCCCATTAAAAATTACATGGGATTTCCTATGTCCCACCCGGTATATACGTTATTCAAGAAAATCCGATTTTCATGTGTTTTCTTTAAAGGCAAATTCTTCTGTAGAGAGAAGTTTTAGAAAAAAAAATATTAAAAAAATATGTGTTCCATGTAAATCTGAAAGATTGGTCACATATTCTGCGAGACCCAGAATGCAGCAAGTTTAGAACTAATTCAATTTTATTCATTTTTAGCTCTATCCATACTGCCCTTTGATGATTGTAAGTGGCCCTAACTAATTTAAATGAAAGGGATTTTTTGATGTCCGGATATACTTGTATGTTTGTCGAAGGGCTCAACTACAAAAGCAAAAGGGTTTCGATTGTACGTGCGTGTCCAGATGTTTTGTTAATTTGTCAATTGAATGATGGAGTTGTGCGATTTTTTTTCTCTTTAGGGTGGACATAAGTTTTATTAAAGTGCGTCTCAATAGGGTAATTTTCGGCGTATTTTGTGCTACCGTGTTATTATATTGAGTGTTCCATGGTCACTGGTGGTTGCTATTTAGCCACTGCATAAATAATATTTAGATATTAAAATAAAAGAGAAATTAAAGTAACTATAAAAATGGCTTTCAATTGAAAAATATACCGGGTGATGCATCGCCGGGCGGGACATAGGAAATCCCATGTAATTTTTAATGGGGTCAATTATTGGCTCCCTAACTATTTTAGAAGAATTCTATTGAAGTTTATTGAAGAGCATGCAAATCTACGTCCATGGTAAAAACTTTAGATATTTCGTTTAACCAGTTTGCTAGTTAGATACTCTTTTACACATTTAAAAATAAATGACTTTATCCATGTGTTGCATACTATGTACTATATACCATATACTATATTTCTTTCCCAAATTCACATTCATTTAGTTCAGGTCATTAGAATACAATATAACTAAAAATATTTAATAAATTTTAAATTTAATGACACATGAACTAAAAGAACTAATGGCGAAATTTTTGAAAGCTTGATGTTTGCTTTAGTTGATATGGCATTTACTGTTACATTGCATAAATTCATATTAAAACTCTAGTAGGAATTGCAACAAATTATTAATTAAAAGTTTGATAAGAGCAAAAACAAAGTTACCTTTTTTAACACTTTATGTGGTATTCAAAAACGGTGTACTTTCTCTTCATGATACTAATCAAACAAATTATGTAAGAAAAAATATCTAAAACGGTTTTATTGTACTTGAAGCTAAAAAATAATTCAGCAAGTCCTAGCAACCAGTTCGCACTAATCTTTTCATCAATCCGACAAATAATAAAATCGTATCTAGAGTAAATATTATCAGTATTTTGATACAAATTTCAAGTGCGCACCGATTTTATTATTTATTTGATCAATACCCCAGATTGATGAGAAAATTGGTGTGATCTGGTAGCTAGGACTAACCAAACTTGTTTTAGTTTTAGTTCGATAAAAACCGTTTAACAGAAAAAAATACATAATTTATTTACAAGATTTTTGTTGTTAGTTGATAATTTTCACTCTACTGAGTTCATTTAAGACCTCAATATGACTAATCAAAACCGAAGACAATTATAAATTACCCAACGATTTTATATTGAGATAGTTGTGGAAAATATTTAATTGGCTATTTATAGTGAGGTCTGTTCTACCAATCAAAATTAAGCCTTTTCATTTAATACACAAATTGAGGTAGTGGAAAAAATATGTAATACGCTATTGAAAACTAAAATTAAGCGACTTGGCAACGTTGCCGTTGCAAATTTAGAACATTTGACATTTCATATTCAAGGTTTGCTTTCTGTTACAGTTAATATTCTATTTTTTTATAAGTTTTTATGATTTATGGGATGAATGTAATAAAAAATAAGAAAATAGTTAGTCTACAACTTAGTGTTAAGTGTTTAAGTGGTTGCCATCATGAATTTCGTTAAAAATTCAGCAATAAAGCAAAACGTGCGAAGTCAGTTTTGGTTTATCTGCAGTTTAAGTCTAAATAACGAAGAACTTACGCTTTATGGCTATATATAAAGTTTCTTGAAATACTGACTATTATCCTGCTTTGTGTTATTTAGGTTGTCAGACAATGATGCCTAATATTTTTTGTAAAATTTAATAACTAATCAGGTAATTTATGTAAATATTCTTTGCCAGATTGAATCTAGATAGCCATTTTTATCAGCTGTTTGACACAATTGCAACACTGTGCTTCTTAATTTGAATTCCCAATTTTGTGACAGTGAACATCTTGGATTTTATTTTTTCATAGTAAGCTGTATTCTACCAATTAAGCCCGTTTGTATCGGCGAGCCTCTTGAATTTACATTCATAAAAAATATAATATATAGGAGGTCAAATTTCAATATACTAAAATTGACACAAACAAATAAATAAATATGTAAATAACAAACAGGTCAAGTTAAAAACAGATTGTTTATAACAGTTGTAAAAAATATCTAATAAAAAAATGAACTCAATGCGGGTGGCGGGCAACAAACTACCTCTCGACCTTTCGACAGACTTTTCAACAGGCAATTTTTTAAAAATAAAGGTGAGACACTCGAAGGTATTGAAAGGTCCATAAACAAAAATAATAAATGGGCCACTAATGGGGCCCCAATGAGCTGACACTCTGGTACGCGTGGGCCCCGAGCAGCAGGGGGCCCTGTTCGGAATTTCTTCTTTGGTGGCTTAGAACGAAGTGAATACATCGGGTTTCAGGTGTGTATTAGATGGAAAATATATTTTTGTACAGGTGTTCAGAAAATTCTTATACCATGCGAGAATAACTATAAATGAAATATACTTTTTTTATAGTGTATTAACATTACTCCGGATTCAAATTCGAAGCATCAATCAATATGTTTGTTTGTTTATAGTGCCATAGTGACATAGATAACTGGTTGCTGGTGTATTTATTGTTTGTATTACAAAAAGGTGAATAGTTAATTAATTTTCAGTCGTCTTAAAGATACTTCAGTATCAAGCAAAGGCAACCAAGTGTTAGATATTTAAATTAACTGAAATTGATGCTACACAATTATCTTTAATTAATAATATATACGCACTTTCTTTGATTTTGCGTTTTTTAGAACAAATTTCCTTTGCTAAAATGCTCAAAGCATCCCGGTTTATTCTATGATTGTTATCAAATGCGTGTTGGCAGATTTTTGATTTATGAAACTATGTGTTTTTAATGTATGATCTGTATTCTTTATGCGTTTCGCTAATGATCTACATTGATTATCACACCTAAAAGAAAACTTTTTGCTAAATGATATACAGGGTAAATTAAAATTGTGAAAATTTTGTAAAGTGTCGATATCTCGAAAAGCATAGATTTTTTACTGAGGTTATTTTATTATATAATAATAATATATATTTTACCGTTTAGTTAAAGATATTCCGGTCCTGTAAATTTTAACTAATGAAAACTCAACATCTCAATGATGTGATTTAAAGCCCAATTTTAAAATATAGCCCTAATAAATAGCCATACCCATTGGTTTTTTCTTCATTCATCGTGACCGAAAACTTACGTGTATTACCTGAGTGAAAGATCTTTATTGCTACTGATTTAAAAAAAGGTTTTTACTTGTCAGCAGTGAATAATCGGCAAGTTTTTTTTATTTTCCATTAAGAAGAAAAATGATATTAATTTTTATTAATAACATAAATATGTTATTTAATTGTAAACTATAAATAATAGTATTTTATTTTTTTCTAATACCATTTAACTTATACAGTGTGATTATTGGGAATTATTTTAAGAAGAAAGCAATAGCTAATAAAGAATAAAAAAGTTAATTAAATGTTTTTAATTTTAAAGATAATCAATTATTTTAATTAAAAAATAATGTGTGTTCTAAGCACAAACACTAATCAATATTAGTTATGATTTGTCCTCAGAATTAATGTTTTTTTTTTAATTATTCAAAATAACATAATTCATAAATAATTTCGCAAGTTTATGCGTATAGGTTTAGATTCACTCTGTAGAGAAAAAACAAGTTTAAAGGTTAATATACAGGGTGATCAAACTTAAGTCGGCACTCATGCTAACTTCTTTATTATTAGAGATACGAAGTCGGTTAAATTAATAAAGTTGTTGTATTTTTCCGCTGATTAATGTGCAGCCACCAGAAAAACAATTCAGCATCAGGTTTTCAATTTATTTCAAATAATGTACTATTTCCTAATGGAACACCCTGTATATTATATTACTATTTAAAAATCTATTTAAAAGCTTTTAAGTAAACATGTAATATATCTAATTTTTAATAGTTTCGGAAATATGGCCATCTTCAGAAATTTGATAGTAAACTGGAATTTTTAAAATAAAACACATTGTTTGTTGCCCCAAGCAGCAAGCTGACGTCATTTTTAAGTCATTTTTATGGTCATAGGACGTCATCAGACCAAAACTCTGACGTCATTTTAATGACCTGTTTTTGACGTCGTTGAAGTGACGTCTTTTCGACGTCATTTTTTCGTCATACTAGCTCATAAAAATCTAATAACGCCATGTTTAAAAAACCCGCCAGAAAAAATTTGTGACATTATATGATTTGTGTCTAAATCCAACCGAAATATCATTTGACAGAAAAATAAGACTAATAATTTTACAAAATTTAAATAGGAAAAAACTCTACCGATAGATGGCGTAATGGACACTAAACTACTACGTTTATTCAACATCTTCGCTTTTTATTGTCTAAACCGTACCGATGAGACCAAAATATTTTGAGACTGGTCTGCGGTTAGGTGATCTCAATTAGCTTTGAAGGAAATATCTTCGGCTTGTGTAAAAATCTGCATCTCCAGGTTGGACAGTGTCCCCAGAGATGCGACCTTGCAGTGCAAGGAAATTGCAAGCGGTAAGAAGTTTTTTCCTATTTCAATTTTCAAATAAAATGTCGTATCATTTTAGCTTTTAAAAAGGAGTATGTGCGTCAATTTTTCGTCATCTAAAAGACTTAAACAAAATATTATTTGGCTTTTCTCCAGAATAAAATTTAAAAGTTTATTTAATATTTTAAGAAAATTAAAACTTTTATACATTATGAAGAACACTTCTGCTCTTCAATAATATAATAAAAGTTATTATTGCTTTAAAAGAAATAAAATAATGAAATAGTCAATATTAAGTTACTTACAATACAACAAAGGTTCATTGGCACTCGGTTGAAATCATTTTTCTCGTCTGGCGTCTTGTTAAGATTTTATTTTTGATGCATAAAAATGATTTCAACCGAGTGCCAATGAACCTTTGTTGTATTGTAAGTAACTTAATATTGAATATTTCATTATTTTATTTCTTTTAAAGCAATAATAACTTTTATTATATTATTGAAGAGCAGAATTGTTCTTCATAATGTATAAAAGTTTTAATTTTCTTAAAATATTAAATAAACTTTTAAATTTTATTCTGGAGAAAAGCCAAATAATATTTTGTTTAAATTTAATCTCCCAGAAAACAAATAAAACATAAAATAATCTAAAAAGACGTCTTTATGACGTCATTAACGGGACGTCTTTTGTCTCTAACTTAGTGAGGTCAATTTAACGTCATTTTGATCGTCATCTTATGACGTCTTTGCTGACCAAATATGACCAAAAATGACCAAAAGGAGACGTCAATAAGACGTCAGCTTGCTGCTTGGGGCATCACCATTAAATAGATGTTTTAAAGACCTTCAGGAAAATACCAAATTTAATTTGTCTATTTCATATAATTTTAGAAATATGACTATCCAAATCTAAAAATTATGTTACATTTTCATATCTCCAGCTATAGAAAGTAAGTTTAGTGTCTCAGATAAATAGACATTAAATCTAATATTTTTTAGATTCGGATAGCCAAATTTTTAAAGCAATGAGAGATAGGTAATATCAAATGCGGGTTTTTCTTAAAGCTGTTTCAAAAATATTTCTTTAATGGCGATGCAATACACAGGGTGTTTTATGTAAAAATGCCAGCTTACTATCAAATTTCCGATCATGACCAAATTTCCGAAACTATTAAAAATTGTATTATCACATTCTGTTGACCGCACACTGTTAATCAGAAAAAATATTACAACTTTACTAATTTAACCAACTTCGTGTCTTCAACTATAAAGAAGTTAGCAATAGTGGCGACTTAAGTTTGATCACGCTGTATAATTTCAGCCAAAACTTTTCAGAATATTCTTTAGACCCAATAATACCACAAAAAGTTTCAACGTTCCACTTTAACACCGCCATGATAGTTTTATGATGTTTTTTATTTTGGTAAAAATAGTAAAATGTACGTTTCGTAATTCAGGTGCTCAAAAGCTGCATTGAACTTTAGGACGGATTTATTAGTAAGGGGACAGCTCTATTGAAAAACATTCAATACCTTGAATAACACAGTAGCCCCAATTAGATACACTACTGGCAATTTGCAACTGACTATTAAACAATTATGGGTGTCGATTAGAAACGGTTTTGAAATAGAAATTTAGAAATCTGGGAATTGATTTGTTTGGTCTATTATTGGGAATTTGAAAAAGAAGATTCTGTGATTATGGCTAGTATTGTTAAAAGTTTATGAAGCACAAGTTTAATTTATGGTTTTGGTTGAAACTATTTGGTTTATAGCGATGTTAACGATGTGTTGTTATTTTACATATACAGGATGTCTAAAAGTTAGCATAAAATCTGATTTGTTTGGTCTATTATTGAGAAATTGAAAAAGAAGATTCTGTGATTATGGTTAGTATTGTTAAAAGTTTATGAAATACAAGTTAAATTTATGGTTTTGGTTGAAACTATTTGGTTTATAGCGATGACAACCATGTGTTGTTATTTTACATATACAGGATATCTAAAAGTTAGCACAAAATCAATGTGAGCCGTATTTAATATGTAACAATAAGACAAAGAAACCCAAGCCTCTTAAGAAAAAATGTTAAAGCTGATTTTTGCTCAAAATCTTGGTTTAACTTTCAAATTTTTAATTTCACTTTTAAAACATATTTAATAAGAAGGTTTTTGAAACACCAAAAAGGCGTCTTTCATTAATTTCCACAATGAAAATAACGTGACAAGTTTCAATACATTTTTTCTTAAAGCCCCTCTTTACAGAGATATGTGCCCTTAAAGGACGCCACTGAAAATCGGTGTTTCTTGAATAACTTTTGAAGTACCTGGTATAATAAAAAACTTTTTAATATAATAAATGCAAGTTGGAACTCCTTGAAATAGCATCTTTGTAAAACATTTGAATTCATTTTTTCGCCAGAGGCGGACTAACCCTTACACATAAGTGTTAATTGACACTCTGTATAACAAAGAAATAGAAATAGTATTATTGGGAAGCTGAAACCCTTAGCAGTGTTTCTACAAAAAAAAATTTGTTTAGTGGGAACATGTAAAAAACATTATGTTATTCTCTTGCTACTGGTACTAGAAAACTAATCAAAAAGTTTTTTTTTTAATTTCACGACAATTTCAATTCAATTAAGTTACATAATGCATAAAATTAGAAGAAGCCTATGTGGAACCGACAAACTTAATTATTAAATACAACCAAAGACAATTGTAGTTTCACTATAGACTTCCGGAACAATGATAAATTTTTGGTCATCAGTTTGGACGCTGGCCTGGCTGAATTTATGACGACGGCAAATTATACGTACTGTTTACGTGTGTAGTCAATGGATACCCGCTTCATAAATTCCACGAAGCGAGCGTCCAAGCTGATGACCAAATATTTAGTATTGTTCTGGGTGTCTACAGAATCAGCTAAATAACATAACACATAGGCAATGTAAAGAAAAGAGACAATCCAACGTGAATACCTGCATGTAAACACATCTGATTGGATTAGTCACATACATCCTTTTTGTTGCTTTATTTGACGATATCCCAATACCTACCTGCTTAACCAGTATAGTGAAACTACAATTGTCTGTGATACAACTCTATTTATCCAAACAGTTGTTTATCTCGAAAACTCTTTACTTTATCAATATCAGACAGAAGTACCTTTTTTTAGCTTGTGGTTTAGGCTATTCAAAAATAATATTTTCATACCTTTATTATATAGGGTATAAAAATAATTAGGACTATTGTGTAAGACTCAGTCCGCCCTTGGCCACGTAACAAATGCAAAAGTTTACCAGTTTAAGAAGTCCTAACCAGTATTTATTATATTAAAAAATTGTTTTAATAGACCAAGTACTATAAAATGTATTCAAGAAAACCCGATTTCTAGTATCGTCCTTTAAGGGCACATAAAGAGGGGATTTAGAAAAAAAATAATGGAAACTTGTCACATTACTTTTTATGTTTTCTATATAATTCCGAGAGATTGCCCACATGTTTTTGGACACCCTGTATAAATATGTTTATTAAAATGATTTTTAGGATTTACACTCATAAGAAGTCAGCATTTCCTTCTAAAACACCCTGTATGTTAAACAATAAACCCGTCTTATATATAGCATATATTAATTAATAGTAGCTTTAACAAAGCTCTCTATAGAAAAAGCTAAAAATATTTTGCAAATACTTCCATCCTTTCGAATATTAATCATTTAGTGCCTAATATAAAAACCAAACTTCACTCTGTTAACACGTAATTTACAAAGCTATAACATCAAATATAAAAGCTGCCCGACAGTCACTTGAGGCTCACAACTTCATAAAAACAGGATTAAATGACAAACAGCTTATTTCGAATTTGCATCACAATGACGCGAGCTTTCGATGTTGTGTTTGGAGTTTGTTTAGGGGAAACGTTCTTTACATATATGAATGTCTTTTGTCTACTATTGATTTTGGATATGGTGTAATTACTTTTAAGTAATAAAGGTATTATAAAGAATTAATTTAATATACAGGGTGATTCAAAAATCGATCACGAAACTTAAGCGGTGCCTCTAGCGGTATTTAAAAAAGTGCTTTTATCCTAAAATTTTAGAATCTGCAAAGCTCGATTTATGTGCAAAATATCAACTGGATTGGTTAAAAAATAAATGCAATATGGCAAAAAACCAAAAAAATTGAGCTTTGACGGCTTGTAACTTGAAAACGAATGACATTTTGAAAAAAATTTATATGAAGCTCTACCCTTATTATGTCAAGTAGAATCACCCCCTTAAGTTTCGTGATCGATTGTTGAATCACCCTGTATAGGATTCGCTTTTGAAACTAAGTTTTTGCGGGGTAGGAGTGGGAGGGACAAAAAACCAACTTTGAAAATTCCAAAATATATATTTTTTCTTTACCAAAGTCTTTCTTGAGGACAATAGCGTTTGGTATAAAATTGACGTGGGTCACACGTCTCACTTTTAAAATAAAAATAAAATGTAAATCATCGGTACGGTCCGCTCTAAAATATGTATTTATTTGGTAATAAAATTAATAAGAATGGAAAGGGTGCTGGATGCACGTAAAACTATAGGCGGAAGAAATTAGTGTTGTAATTCGAGCAAAAATTTAATAAAATGCTAAAAAGCGAAGCAGAGCGCTTTCCGTACAACCACCATCAGTGGCACTTGTAAACAAACAGGAGTCAAAGCTCTAAAGTCCAAAAATCGATCAAACAAAAGTTTAAAAAACAGTATTTTTTATACAAAATCACCGTCATCCATTTTTAATTACCCTGTATTTAGTTAAATAAATAAAAGCAAAAATTATCAACTAAATTATCCACGGAAAATGAATTCCTCCGCCTACCCTTAATTTTCTTGATAGACTTCTAAAATCAAAGCTAATCGATTAAGATCTTCAAAATAAACTTTTAAATTTCTCCGACGTGTTTATCATAAAATCGCTCGGGTAGGAAAAAGGGCCTAACTGAAACTGACACCTTTGAAGTTTGGGAATATTTAAGTAGTATTTGGGCTGCCAATCGACAAAATATCTTAAGAGCGACAAGAGCATAAAAATTTGGAGTTGAGTGCGTTTACATTTCAGATTTTTCTTGATTTCTTGTGATAAGAACCCTTTAAGGCTAATTAAAGCCTTTTTTCACCACCATTATAAAAAGTGCTGTTTTTCTTTTTATTGTTATTATAAAAATAATAATACATTATTTTAATACACTACCTAAAGTGTAAAAAAACCTTTTTAGTAGTTCGATCCTTTTTTAACACGCTTTTATTAACTTGGGTTGTCACTATCTATCTATGTAACGGAATCTTTGAGCCTAATTTTACCAACTTCCAGCGATTCAATTTTTTGAAACTTTGCACACGTATCAAGGACCGATGACAATGCAATAATTTAAAAACAGTATCCCGTTAAGCTCCAGCATTTTCCAGGAAAACCGGAAAAGTGAAAAATCGTACGTTCTGGCGGAGGCGCCAGATTAGACAATTGAATAATCGAACAACATTTGCCGACGGGTTGGGGACCGGGATAATGTTGCAACACCTTAGTTAAACAAGCGTGCGTCCACCCATAGGACGCAACCCCTCGGCAAACGACAGGAAGACCGTGGGGTTAACAAGAACTCCCGTTAAACGGGTACAAACCCCGTTACATGCAGACCAACCTGAAACTTGTTCGGAGTAGTTGCGTTATGAAACCCCATGCAACAGTGAAGCTTTAAATGAAATGATTAGATTACGAAATAGTTCGTGAAACATTTCAATATCACATGACCGCAGAAAACTAATTGATATATCGACTAAAAAATGAAAAATCAAGAATTGTGTGCAAAAAAAAGAAGGAGGAATACTGTGAACTGGTTAGTTCTGGTTAGTTCTGGTTAGTTTTCAATTTCTTTGAAACTTAGCACACACATCAAGGACCGATGACAATGAGATTTTAGGACCGCCATCGCCAGAATAAATAAATTCCTTAATAATCGTTTTTAATTATGGCGAATGCGCAAGGGCAATTGATGCATAACTTGCTGCGTTTTTTTAATTGACTTTTTTCAATTTTATAATAAAAGGTGTAAAATACATAGAAATACGGAGTTCTAAAAGGTGAAAATTATGTGGCCACTTTAGCTTCAAATCAAGAATGCATGGCGAAGAAATTTTTAGTGAATAAACTGGAGCATTTATTTTAAAAAACTAATTGATATATCGAACTAAAAAATGAAAAATAAATAATAGTTTAAAAAAACTAAAAAACACGCTTTTATATGCAACCGAACTAAAAATTAGAAAATAATTTTTCATTACAAAGAGTTTGTCAGTCACTTCAGAGTAAAAGCGTGGGGTGCATTTTACTATTTTTTCCTAACTTTTCCCTCATAGATATTTGCAAATAGAATAATTATAACATTTAATATATTAAGCACCCCACGCTTTTTACTCTGAAGTGACTGACAAACTCTTTGTAATGAAAAATTATTTTCTAATTTTTAGTTCGGTTGCATATAAAAGCGTGTTTTTTAGTTTTTTAAACTACTATTTATTACTTTTTAAATTAGAAATGTGTTTTAACGCCCACTAGAATGTATATATATTATGAAGCACAAGGAAAAAATTCCCTACTGTCGAGATCGACGCTTGCCGATACAACCGAAGCCGCCACAAGCGCCCTACTGTCTTGGTGTATTATATAAAATATTCTACTCCCTTTAAAAACTGTCAAAAGAAAACATCCTACTTTTCTATGCTATCCACCACGACTCTCTCCCCAGATCGGTTTCGCTCTGCCTTACAGAAACTCATCAGTGAGGCTGTATCGAGTCGTGGTGAATAGCATAGAAAACAAGCGTCTACTTATTAGACAAGTTTCATTGTGTAGCGGTAGGATAGGATAGTAGGATATATATATATATATATATATATATATATATATATATATATATATATATATATATATATATATATATGTCTTGATGCAAGGTAACGGTAAACACGACATCAACTTAACAACTTCATCAAAAATCAAGTTACCATAAATTCCGCCATTACTTCGTATTGTTCATGTGTTACTAAAAAAAAATATCAGTTTAAGAAAAAATTTAAATTTATTTAAAACGTGTAACTATATTCCATTTAATAAGTATAGATAATTAAACATGGGGTAAAATGCAAATTTGTGATTTTTTATATGGTTGTAAAATAAATATATTATGCAACATATGCAATTTTTTTTACGCATACTATTGCATATCACTTTATGCATTTGCTACAAAAATTATTAATTTAATATAGGATAAATACCTTACTAAAATTAACGATGTTAACGTAGTCAAAATCCTCAAGAGATTGAATTACCAATAAATTAAAACTAATAGATTGGACAGATCGGGTAAAGTAACAAATAACAGTTTCGATCCCTATGATCGGATTATAAAGATCGGAGTTTGATAATAGCTGTTAGTTTTAAAAGGCTTAAACTTAATATACAGTGGCGTACCACGACTTTTTAAATATTATTAAAAATAACGATTAGACATTGCATTGTACAATAAAGTAAAGAGAAGATAATGTAAATTTATTATTTGTTTCTATAAAAAAATACTTATCAATACAAATATTAAATGTGACCGTATACAGAGCAGTAGATGGTACAATACATTGTGTATTTTTCTAACTTTACATGGGGTCAGTAGATTAATTTGCGCCCAATCATGGCCACCTTGATGTAACATTAAAAATGGCTTTATAAAAAATTAAGTAGGCTCAAAAACTCTTTATAATGTCACATTCTGACCAAGATTTGTCTCAGGAATCCAAAAATTCAAAACATACAGGGTGTTCCATTTAAAAATTCAAAATTGTAGCCATTTCGGTTAAACCGAAAGTGACTTAAAGGAGAAAAATCTGCGTAAACTCACCTCTGACCATACCATTTACCCATACCAAGTGTCATATTATTATGTCAAATACTCTAAAAGTTATGACTTGTTTAATAGATTCGTTGACACCCTGTATAAGGCATCATTGTCTAATAACCTAATTAAAACAAAGAATAGGTAACAGTTAAAGTTCCAAGCATCTTTATATAAACTCACGAAACGTAAGTTCTTGGTTATTTAGACTTGAACTGCAGACGCAACAAAACAGACTTTGTACACTTTTCTTCATCGTATAATTTTTAACGAAAATCGCATAATTTTTAACGAAAACCACTAAAACACTTTACACCAACCTTTCTTCTCTTTTATTATTTATTTTATTTATTTAACTCTTTTATTATTTATTTTATTTATTTATTAATTTATAAGAGATATTTAAAAAATACGATACTAACTGCAACAATAGCAAGCAAAATAGGACAAACAATTGTAATTGTTTTTTTTATCTTTGGACAAACCACGAAGGCTAAAAGCCTAAATACTAACGTACCGTGGGTGTCTTAAGCGAGGTAAGAGGGAGTTTGTTGACACGGGACTTAAATACTTGAAGATTTGGGGGAAAGGAGAGACATCCGCGGGCAGCAGGTTCCACAATCTAGAAACTCTAGGGATAAAAGAACGAACAAAGTGAGAAGTTCGGGGCCTGTCCAGTTGGACCGTATAGGGATGCATATGCGCGGAACCACGAGTTTCTCTGTTGGGAACCGTAAGTGGAGGAACTATACTGGACAATTCTTCAGAGCAGAAGCCATGGAAGTACCTATAAAAAAGCGATAAATCCCCCACAGCCCGGCGATGGGCAAGAGAGGGAAGCCTTTCTGTAAGTGAAGGACCATTAATGAGACGAATAGCTCTTCTTTGAATAGAATCAAGAATACTTAGGGTTGTGGGGGACGCCATGCCCCAGATATGAGAACAATATTCCAAGGGAGGTCGGATTTGGGACACATATAAAGTGTATAAATTAGAAGCGGAAAAATACTTTTTAGCTCGAAAGAGAAATCTAAGCTTTTTGAAGCTGCCGTGGCTATAGATACAATGTGTTTTTGCCAGTTAAGGTTACTTTCAAATGTGACGCCCACAAGATTGAAGGTGTCTTTGTTCTGTAAAACTTGGCCGCTCATAAGTAGAGGATGAGTATTTGATAACTCTTTTCACGACGAAGAACCTGAATCACTAATAATAAAATTTTACCGTCTGCGTCTGTCCATGTACCTACCCCACTGGGCTCTTCTCTTTCCTAATTCGACGATTTTGTTGCTATAAACCCGATCGATTTAACTCTGTCACTCGAATTATTTTAATTAACTCAGTGACAAATTAACGTGCTTCGACGAGGCATCTCAAATAATTTCCCAGATGTCACTAATAGATGTCCATTACCCAAATTAGAATACCATGTCAGTCGTTTAAAACTGTTTTGGTTTCCGAGATAAACATTTAATTGTTTATTTATTAAACTGATCGGTCTAATTTGTATTGATTTGTGTCCGAAGTTTTAAAATTTATTCGAAGATTTTTTGATGTTTATTTGTGACCGCATAATTTATTGTCGTTTAAGTTTATTGAAAAGATTTTAGGTTTCTTAACCGACTTCAAAAAAGGAATTCACAGATGGACTATACAATAGGACAAATGGACCAAAAATTTAAATGTTTTAGAATGTCATATATGGCAACTGCTTTTGTTTCTTTAAAAAACAATATTCATATTGAGAAATTTGGTTGGTTTTGTAAAAGGGCTTCAAAAACTACAAATATGTGAAAAGGAAACAAGAGAAAACTATCTTTATTTTTAATAATTCAGCAAAATGTTAAATATAAAAGATTTTTAGAATTGAATAAGGATCCCATATCTGAAATTTGACATTAAATAAACCAAATTATGTTCTTAGTGTCATATTTTTTAAATCATGTTAAACCTTTCTTACGTGATTTACCCAGTTTTAATACAACACAATAATTATTTGATGTTATTTATTTGGGGACACGCTAAAAATAATAGCGTTTTTAAAGAAAAATAAAAAATAAATAAAGAAAAAACACAAAAAAAATTAAAACAAGTCGCTAGGAAACTAAAAATCGACGTTTCGGTGGCAAGTGTGCCACCGTTGTTAAGATAAAAATAAAATATATACAAAAATTTAAAAATTAACTGTTATTTAGGTTTTAAAATTTAGAATTTTAGCGTTAGCTTTAGAAGATTCTGAAAACGTTTGACACTTAATGTCAAAGTAGTAATAACTGATAAATAAATCAAGCAAAAACACACCGAACATATCTTAAATAAAATCTCTGCTTTACTCACCCGGTATAATCCTCGGCCTCGCGCCAAGATCGATATGATTTATGTGCGGCGATAAATGTCGATATCGAAAAAATTGAAATAGTATCGATAGCAGACATATTTCTGCACGCGACATGGCATTCCCGGCTGTTAACATCGCTATAAACAACGCGGATCATATGAACCTGTCAAATGAGCGCAGTTGTGAGTTTATTATGCCATATCGACCGTGTCTTACAGGTTTTTAATGCAGAGAATTCATCACCTTTAGTTTATTGTCATTTTTTAAAAATAATATTTCAATTTATTAGCTATAATTTTTATCCATAGCAAACTTAGCTAATAATATGTCCTACAGTTTTGTAATTAGCTGCAACTCTTTAATATTAACAGCAAAATTTCCCCTTCCATTTATTGATAATTGTCTAGGTTCTTGTGGCAAATCAGATGTTGACCAATTTTGGTATCAGGGAGTTTTTGGAGCGCTGATCACGAATCTAAAAGATTTTTGTCTTGGAAGACCAGGAGGACTAATTTTATATTCACTATATTCCCCTTTTTTTGCACAAACTTCTTGATTAATCACTAAAGTGGCACATAATATTTAATAGGGAAAAGTAATCAAATATAGAATAGTATCCCTAATATGGAATACCGGCATTTTTCTTAAACGGAAACTTACACACGCAATTAGAGGGGTTTGTATCTTTTTTAATGCCCATTCGCAAGTAGAAGTGGTAACATTTCAGTAGAGCAAGCTCTTTCTATTACAAAATTGGTCAATATTGGTAATTGGAAGGGTAATAATGATTCTTAAAACTACGTCATTGGTTACTTACTCTGTAAACTAGACCATTAAAATTACAATAATACCAATTAGAACCTTACCTTTTTCAACGATTTTTCCAAATAAATTCTTTCCTTTCAAAAAATTTCTTGTACTACAATTCCACCTTTGGTTCCTGAACTGATACTGGCATTCGTTAATAGCCAGATTGGCACCCTTGGCAATTGCTTCCAAAAGTCCAGTATTTTCTCGTGCCAATCTCCTCTGTTTTCTTCGTAAAGTACTGTAGGCTGATGATGGGTCCAGGTAGGGTGCTCCCGGTGACATGGGAGAGAGATTGTTAGGTTCACCAGCTTTAGCAATTCCCCTGAAAGAAGTTAAAACGTATATTAATTAAGGTTTTTTATTATGATTTTGATTAACTTTCAAATAAATTTTAGTTTTACCCTTAAAAAAATTAATCGATTAAAAAATTTAGAAAAAACTGAACATAAGGACACCAGTTTTTCAAAAAACTACTTTTTGTTCAAGTAAGCTGCCGAAAAACTTCTACCAAAGTAATGGTGACCCCAAAAATAATATACAGTGTGTCCAAAAGTTTGGAAACGCTCAAATATCCCATAGAATTTTAACTTAACTAAAGAAAATTTACTACCTTAGGGTAAAACCATATTCTGAATTCAGAGTTGATGAAATAGAATAGAAGCTTCAAAGAAAAACAAATTAGTGGAAAGTGACTGTTTTAAACTACTCCATGTAATATTTCCAGGATATCCTCCCTATATCATGGTTTATCTTATTTAGCTGTCCAATCATAGATTTAATAACTAGTTTTTTTCCTTTAGCAAGTCCGTAAGAATACAATTAATCTTTTTTTTATAGCTTCTTTTACATCACCAGTTTTCAAAGGACTTTTCAAAAAGAGCTATTCATTTAATATCTGTCCATATAGACATACTTAGGCGTTCAGCTTTTCCACAGATGATCTCAAATTTATCTCAGTGAGAAAAGTGAAAAAATATGCGCCGTTTTAACACTATCTGAATCTTAATTGCGAAAAGACAATCTCAATGTGACGAAGGAAGAATGAGAAAGTAAGGGCGACGCGTGAGAACCATACCATGCGAGAATCACTCTTATTTTAAAAGAGTTTTTGCACTGCGTTTACACTTAAAAGAATAGATACAATGAGTTATCTTAAAAAACTGTTTTATAGTGTTAGGAAGGATATGCTACTTTACAAAAATACAGGGTGTTTTCTAACTACGGTACGAAATTTAAGAAGGTAATTTCTTAGGTCTTTTTATAAAGAAAAGTTTGTATAAACATATATCCGGACTTGCTTCATTTCTGAGATACAGGGCGCTAAAGTTTAAAAAAGTTCATATTTTTAAATATCTTAAAAACGCTTTAGCCTATTTGGATGAAATTTGATATACCTAATAAGTGTAATCAGACGCTTGTAAAGCTTTACCTAGATTAGGATTATTGGATTCGAGAAAAAAGATACTTTTAGTGATACTAAAAAGTATCCATAAACAGCATAAAATAAAATCCAAAATTAAAAATTTACAATTTTGACCCAGAAAAAGTACGATTTTCTATAAAATACACGACAGTTTACTTATTTTAAGGCAAATAATTGTTTATATATATTTTTTTGTTTTTGTTACCATGTTGTAGCAAAGAAATTAAATTGGCTTTTTTTTTCGAAAACTAAGCTGAATAAAAAAAATAGGAGACTAAAAAATGTGGGTTTTTCTTGACTAATTGGAAAACAATATAAAAACTTTATACAAACTCAGTAGCGTACTTTTGTTTCTCTATAATATCGGCTGTGCTGTCCCCACTGAGCCGTCACTGAACCCAATCTTAATCTAGGGAGCTTTACAAACACCTTTTTACATTAAATAATTGTATTAATCACGTTGCTAGTATAAAACTTAAAGAAAACAGCAAAGCTGCTTCAAAAATTTCTCAGAAAAACAGCAAAGATCAGTTTTTATTTTTGTGTACTACAATTGTCATGTATTGTGGATAAAATCGTTTATTTGATACCTTAAACGTTAATACATTAATCATAAAAAAGCCAGGTTTCTCCAAGAAAAATAGCAACTTCCTTATTCTTGTTAAACAAAAATAAAAAGGATGTGCTCAAAAATGTTTTAAAAATATTTTCCCTAGTTAAAACAGCTTTAAAGCTCTTATTTGATTTAACGTAATGTTTAACGCATCTACGCGAATACTCTCTAATATTGGGTCATAAGTTAAATCTTTTATCTGAAATTCCTGTTGAAAAGTTATTTTACTGGACCGACAAAAAATGCGGCGTTACTACTGTATAAGTGGAAACGGAGATTTTCTGAATTGTTTTTTAGATATCAACAGATTATTTCTTTTATATGAGATGAGTTAAAACTACAGAATAACATAGAGTCAAGAAAGTGTTTAGTTTTTGCTAAAAATATATTAATCAATGCAAAATTGAGCTTTACATCTAGGTATATTTTATTATTTTATGAACACAAAATCAAAAATGATAAAAATTACGAGGGTCAATTATTTGGAAATAATATTATGTCCCAAATCCGATCTCTTTTGGAATATTGTTCTCATATCTGGGGCATGGCGTCCCCCACAACCCTTAGCGTTCTTGATTCCATTCAAAGAAAAGCTATTCGTCTTATTAATGATCCTTTACTTACAGAAAGGCTTCCCTTTCTTGCGCATCTTCGGACTGTGGGGGATTTATCGCTTTTTATAGGTACTTCCATGGCTTTTGCTCTGAGGAATTGTCCAATATAATTTCTCTACTTACGCTTCTCAGCAGAGAAACTCGTGGTGCCACGCGTATACATCCTTATACGGTCCAACTGGATAGGTCCCGAATTTCCTACTTTCTCCGTTCTTTTATCCTTAGAGTTTCTAGAATGTGGAACCTACTGCCTGCGGAGGTATTTCCTTCCCCCAAATTGTCGTTGATTTCCTGGCGATGCATCAACTGTATACGTCGTGCCAGTTTGAGCACGCATTTGTGCTTAAGCTGGCACAACATGTATACTTTGAATGATATACATATCCCGCTAAAGCCTTCTGATAGGTGGGTATTTTGTTACCGACTCATTCCACTGCTAAAAGTGGACTTTTAGCATTTGTTCCTCTAAAGCTTGGGAATTTCCTGTTTTTAAATCATTGAAACACGTATTTTTCTACACCATATTTTTTGCACTAATAACCTTTTTTAATTTTAGCAAAAACTGGATGTTCATCTTTTCTTATCATTCAGGTCTATTATTCAAAATTTTATTGATCTGGCATATAACACTGATGGGTATTCGACATTTATTAGACTACAAGAACTTATCTCAGAAACTAATGAATTTATATTTTAAATTGGTCATAAAAATATCTTTCCATTCAATAAGAACGATTTTAAACAACCCAACAACCGAGCACCTGAACAGCAAAACAAAATACCTCCAGAAAGCAAAAAGGTTACTATTTAAACCAGGTAATTAGTCAAAGAAGTTACAATGCCTTGCTTTAAATTCCCTCTGCATACCGCGAATTATTCACAGTGTGTTCGCAAAAAGTTAAAAGACGTTTTAGCATAACAAGTTAAGTTACATACGTTTTCTCATATCTCTGATCTTTAGATTGGTAAAGCTTTATACGTACTTTAAAAGCTTCTTGTTTTCTTGCAAACTGTGTAAAAATTAAAATTTAAAAATGCTTTAAGCTCTTCTTTAGTATTTACATAGATCTAGATTTATTTATTCATAAAATACCGAAATAAAATATTCGCAATTCCCAACTTTTAAAGAAAATATAAAAAAATTGCACAAAAATCAGTGGCCCACATTTTTGTCAGAAATACTTTTCAGGTGCTCCTCGAGGCGCCACTGGACCAAATAAATTTTTGTTTAGTTAGAACTAACTAAGTCCTTTGCTGTTTTAAATATAATTATTGCCAAACTTCATCAAAATAAGATAAGAAATGTTTAAGATATTAATAAAAAAACATTTTTTAAGTTATTGCTTTGTATATTAAAAACAATGCATTTTTAGAGTATGTATATAAACTTTCTTTTATAGAATAAGGCCCCTTTTTTTTGCTCCAATAAGAAATCACCATGTATTAGAAAAAGATCATTAACAATTTTTTTATATGTATAGTATGTATTTGCCTGTCCCCTCCCAACTTTTAAATTGTTTGTTATTTTTCATGAACATTTAAGGACTTAGTAAGACAACATAAACCAAGTTTAGAGCAAGAAATGACAGATATAAATGCAAGGGCGGTCATATCGAGGGGGGGCATGGGCCGAAGAGAAGTGTGTGAGGTGGCAAAAACAAAAATTTTTAAAGGAGGTTTAAATTTTTTGAAGAGCAAAAAAAAATAATAAAAAACGTCCTCTAACCTCTTTTTATTGTTTTCACCTTTCATTCTTTTTATAAAATTACACAAAACCTCCTTCCCACGTATTTGAAAAGGTCCTCACTCTTCAATTCCATCATCAGCCTCACCCCTCGGACCAACTTTGAGGGGGACCCTCAATAAATGCCCATATTTGCCATTAGACATGTATGAAACACAATAAAATAGAAAGGATCTCGCATCCAAGGGGGCGGTATGGCCCCGATGGCCCCCTCTATGACCGCCCCTGTATAAATGTCAAACTGAGAGTTGGGCGCCATTAAAAAAAATAAATGGAAAGGGAGGACTTGTTGCACATCATTTTAAACTTTCTAACGAGTACTTTATACCCCATAAAATAAAATAAATACCTTTACCTACCACATAATGGTGATACTTTAAAAATTACCTACATACCTGATTTGGGTAGCCATATCTTCAAAACTAATAAAGTTAAATAATATACATAATGTATTTTCTTAAAGGTCCTTTAGATATCTTTTTAATGGTGATCATTAAAGAAAAATTTTTTGTCCTACCTTGTCTATTTTCACAAATATTACTAATAAATAAATCCTTAAAAAACTTTAAGAAAATACTACATTAAGTGTATCTAACTTTAATATATTCGGAAATATGGCCATTTAAAGTGTGTAATTGTCAATTACCGTCATTTTGTAGTAGGTAAGGGTATTAACTTTAGATTTTTGGGTTATAAGTACTCGTCAGGAGCTTTAAAATGATGTGCTACAAGACCCTTCCATTTTTTTTTGTAAATGGCGCCCAGCTGTCAGTTTGACATTTATATTTGTCATTTCTTGTCTAAAATTTGGTGTATGTTGTACTAAAATTTGTCACAAACATTATTTTCTGTAGCAACTTACTATATTTATTTAAAATTGCATTATTTGTTAAATAGTGAATTTGTTCTTTACCAATTCTTAAATTATTTTTACATAAAAAATATCTATTAGTACTTTAAGGTGGCTGCCAGATCAAAAATGGAAATATAGTGACTAAACAAATTTAACGCAAATATCTCAAAACGGTTACTCCAAGCAATGTTTACAAAGTACCCTATACATTTTTTTGTGTAAACACATAAAATAACTGTTTTACCTAGATTGTGTATAAAGGGCAGCAGCAAAAACAATCGACGTTTAAGAGAAATTCAAAGTAGTGTGGGTGGCGCCTGCTAGTTAAAATCCCTAGATACTAAGTTTTATTACAATATTAAAAACTTATTACAAAGTAACAAAATAAACTACTCAAACTTTCTGTATCTTTCATATTATTTAACATTTAAACCTAAGTATATCTGATTGATTAAATCCTAATATTTTTGACATAAGTAATCTATGTACCAATAATTAGTAATATCTAAAATCAGCGACAAAACTTTTTAAAAGGCAAATAGAAAATAATTATAAAAATTCCACTATTAATACTTTTAATTTACCAAATAAAGAGACGAACATATAAATACTAAAAGACAAAAACTGCTGAAAATAGACATATAAAGCACATCTTGATGTCGAGCCGCCTTTGAACACTGAAACACGCTCTATTGATTTTTCAAATACCCATGCGATAAGTTCATGTTTGTCATGGGACGATTCTGTTTGTCATGGGCAAATAAAATAGAACTCTTGTTTACCGACAATTCTCACTTGTGTTAGACAGTATTAAAAGATTTTATTGGTTTTTTTGGAAAAAGATAAAGATTTTCTGATGAAGGGTGTAATTCAATTTATGACATTTTTCAAAAGCTTTGTCTTTTAAAATAGTTACTAAATCCCCATAATAGTATATACAGGGTGGTGAAAAAATGGCCTAAGCAGGATCATGGTCTTTTATATCTGTTGTCTGGGTTTTCTTCTTGCTGATTTGTTGATTGTGGCGATGTTGCTAGATTGTTAAAGTTGGCGACATTTTCATCACAATGCCGTTTACTTTAAAATAAACAACAGCACTATGTTTAAAATGTCAACAACTCGAACAGTATGGTGGGTATTTCTTGTCTTCTTCCAAATTTCCTTAACTATAATAATTACTACTTTATTTTAGGAAGCTGATGTTTTTCATTAAAAACAGTTTTATTTTTCAAGAAATGTTCTAACACGTATGAAAATATGAGTGACACCAAGTGACACCAAATAAATTATCAACTATAATATCCCCTTAGTCATCGAATATTGGGTTTATAATTATTCTTATAATATAACTTTTTAAAATAATTTTACGAAAGAAACATGTTTCGATTTTTGATATAAATCCCATTGGCTAAAAATCACATAGTATTTCTAGGGAAACAGTTTTTGAATTCTAATATTAATTATCTTGACATTTCAACTGTTTAAAACCTTAAGGTTTAATTTTTACCCAAACATATTTATATTTATACAGTATCAGCTAAATCAAAAGGTTCATTAAATTAAATACAGGGTGGGCCAGAAGTCTGACAAAGCTCATTTACTCGTAATGCATAAAACGTTTTTAATTTCTTTATTCGTAGGTATATAGTTAGGCATAATACTCACATTTTAAAAATATTTTGATGTATACAGGGTTGCTCATAAAAGCGTGATGACACAAAGTTATGTTTTTTTAAATGGAACATCCAGTATTTTTATTTTTGTTTTATTCTCCTTTATATTTTTTTACTTAGCTGAACCTGTATAGGTATTTTTGCTACAATACAGGGAAATGTTACTGATTGGCTAAAAAAGTACTTTTATAATTTTGAAAATAATTATCGTATATATAAAATGTGTTAGTTAATTTTAAATTAAAATAAATTGAAAAAAGACTTTTAAATTATTACAACGTCACGAGGAGAAAATATTTTTAAATTTTTATTGTCTGTAATAAAGTAAGGTGGCAGACTTACTTCATAATTTAAATAAAGAAGTTTGGGGTATAGGTACTATTTAAAATGGGAAGGTATATAATAAAAGGTCCAAAGGTGAGGTGAAAAGGTCAGCCAAACACAGTCTGAAAAGATGAAATACGACAAGAAAGTAGCCAGACAAATAAAGTGTTATATTTTAAATAATTTGGCGCTTTTAAACAAGCCTGTAAAATTACCATAATGTTTGCTAGAGCTGGGATGTATCTACAACTTTACCATAAATATGTTTAAAAATACTTAGTTACCAATTGATAATTTAATATTTCTTTGGGTATTTCCATGGTTTTTATTTTAAGAAATTGTTACTTATGAGCCCTTACACCTTGGAAAAATCAAATATATATTTTTGGTAGGAATTATAAATTAGACACTGACTAAATTTTTTTCCATATCTGGAAAATCGCGTGTTCCACAATTCACGGCAATATTGACCTGACTAAAAAAATGTAAAGAACCTGTAATTGTATTATAGGTACATATATTACTACAGGGTGTCCCAACTCTATTTATACACCAACAAGATACAAAAATAAACTTGAATTAGAAAATGTTTATTCAAGTACACACTCTTTAGTGATAGTTCTAGTTATTATACAAGGTGTCTCAAAAGCATGATTTTTATTGGCAAGTAGGTATTTTTTTAATGGAACACCCTATATATTTTAACCAAATTTTGACTCTGTATGAAATTATAACATACTATACGTCATTTATTGCTGGTTGTTGAGATATCAGCAGTATGTTGATATACTCATTAACCAATTAAAAGTGAAGAAATTAAGTAATGTTTTGGTTTTAATTATTTTTAAATAATTCTGTCGCTGCCAGAATGACAAATAATATAATAACAAGTAATTAATTACCCTCCATTTTAAGAACTACTAATGGGTATGTCAGAAATTGAGTTTATTTTGGACACCTGTTTACTGAATTGCATTAAAAAACAACATTACGTCAATTATGGCGGATTTTTAAGTTAGGTTAGTAAGTATGTATCTAAAATAAACTTAATAGCTGACTTACTTATTAGTAGTTCTTACAATGTAAGGTAATTAATTGCATTTAATTATATGTTTTGTCACTTTGACAGTGACAGAGTTATTTAAAAATAATTAAAACCAAAATATAATTTTCTTTCTTCACTTTTAGTCGTTAATAACTATATTAACATACTGCTGATATCTCAAAAACCAGCAATAATTGACGTATAGTGTCTTATATATTTTGATGCATAATTTATTATTAAGTCAAAATTTGTTAAAACATATAGGATGTTCCATTTAAAAAAACCAACTTGACAATGAAAATTATGTGTTTGAGACACCTTGTATATTAACTAGTACTGTCAGGAAAAAAGTGTATTTAAATGAACATCTTTTATCTTAAGTTTATTTTTATATCTTGTACTGGAGCGAAGTAATTTGCTGTATAAATAGAGTTGGGACAACCTGTATTTCATTTCGATATTTAAGTTTGTTTTTATTTTGTCTAGCCCTAATACTAGTCATGGGGTCAATAGTATATTTTTAGAGGGTTCCCTTCTTTCGTTATAGTTAGGTTTTATTTGGTACGTCTGTGCTAATAAACTACTTACAACAGACTTTAGAAAACAGCCAACAGTCACATAGAAAGGTAACCCCCAAAGACAAGAACAAGCTGACATCTAAAAAACGTAAAAATTTTTATTGCTCATTTTTCTCGAAAAAAATATAAATAAAAGACCTAGTCAAGATGTTGAAAACTCAGAGTTTCGCACAAGTACTTTGGTCGTTTGGTATAGGTCTCCCGACGTTGAAATTACTTTTGAATTCAACGTCAAAATAATTTTTAAAGTAGTGAGTTTATTAAAAAATGATAGAAGATCGTTTTTGTGGTGCTTTTAGTTTTCCTTAAAAATATGTAATAAATTTATTTAAATATTGATATTTGTAGTAGTCTCATAGATCCAAACTCCAGAACTAAAATTAAAAAAAAATTGTTCAATGTTCAAAGCCCGATTACATGGAAACGACTTATTTGACAACAATTTACAAAACGAGCTTTTTTGTAGGAAATTTAATTTTCTTTAAAAATGTGAGTAAATTTTTTAGATTAACAATTTGAGAGTTTTGCAGAAAAATAAAAGATTTTTTCAGAAAAACTGTTAGTGGCAAAGTTAATATTTATATTATAGGGTCAAACCTTTACGACAATGTTTTTTGCTACCCTGAACAATATATCCTATATATTTTTCCAAAAAAGATGTCGTCGGTGGTGGACCAGTTTATTGTTTAGCTATAGTTTTATTTTATGTTATGTTATTAATCCTTATAAAGGTATAGCAGTCCTGCAAATAGAAATATAACTTAACATAATATTTCGATACTAACTTTACCAACATGGGGAAAAATATGATAAGCAAATGTCATGAGGCCCAAAAAGGGTTCAAAAAGTATGTAATAGAGGGGCGCATAATCCGAATTTTCAACTATTTATGAAGATTAACAGGCAAAAACTGTTTATCAATTTCTACAGTGCCGGTGTTAATGACCAAAATATCCTTAAATTTAAAACGATAAGTTAAATCAGTCTGTATATAAGAAACCTTTATAAACACCGGCAATACCTAAACTTTTAATTGTGCAACATGCCGCCCAAAGCACATTAGCCAAGTAAAGTGATCACTAAGTATGTGGGCAAAAACTTATTCAATTTACTTTAAATAGAAACGAAATACAAATCTAAAATACCGGACTCTCATTTACAAAAGACTTATAAGACAGAAGGTAAAATAGAGATAATGCGTTTAAATTTATCATCGGTCGGTACAATGCATTTTCTCATGCATAGTAAGGAAATTGTTCTGCCAAAGACGCAAGAAATATTGGTTTTACCATAAATGCGACAAGAATATGCGGAAAAGTGCAGGATACGCTTTTATGTGCACTTAGAATGAGTATAGTATAGAAATACTCGTCGTCGTGACTTTATCTCGAATCATGTTATAAAAAAGGCTTATTATAACTAATTAACAAGTTTATTTATTATTTGGAATTTTTGCTAAATTTAATTATCGATGTCATTTTTCAAGTAGTAAACGCTGGTAAAAAACTGGCTAAATATTCATTTATGAAGTTATTTTTTCTACGATCAGTAAAAATGCCTTTTATTTCAGTAATACTACATAAAGTGGTAAAAAAGTAACTTTTTAAAACAATTTATTGCTTTTTTCATACCTTGCATTATTGTTTTGTTTTTTTCCTATTCCTTTCTCGTAATATAAATTTATACAATTTAACAGTAAACGCGACATCAACTGAACCAAAATATCAAGTTACCATAATTTGCGATGATTCAGAAGTTGAAATTATAAAATTTATACGTTCTTAGAGCAAATATAGTATGCCAAAAGGGTGCGGGGAGTTATCTTATATGTATTTTCGACCAAAAGGGTGCAGGTATTATTTAAGAATATTAAAGATAACTTCGGTCAACACGATATCTGGGTCTGAATCTTACATATTAAATTTTAGTTTCTCCTACGCCAAAACCATAAAAGTTTGCTTTTGTAGAAATTTAAGCAATTTTTCATGATTTTAAAAAAATTAATGATTTTTATAGAGAGTGTAATTTTAATGATAAAGGTGGAAATAGAAATTTTAGGTGGATTTATAAAGTGTGCATTAGTCTTAGTTTAATTAAGGAATAAAAAAGGACTTGTTTACCAGAACTAACCATTCGTAAGTCTGTATTAGTCTGCGGTTTAATTAAGAAATTAAAAAAGGATTTGCTTACAAAAACTAACCATTTGTAATTCCCTGAAACTGTTTTAATTACCCTGTCAGGCGCCGTACCGTAGTACCGTAAGGTAGGTATAAAATTTAATAATAAAAAGGTAAATCCTATCAAAAACATTCTATGGCCCGTACATCCTTGGTCGAAAATACAAACGCGTTGGTCTGGTCAAACCATCACAATTCGTAAAAGAATACTTTATGACTTGTTAAAGCAAAAGGAAAAATTCTCTTACTTGTTTTAACAGATCTCTTTGGGTTGTTATTTTACTGTTCTTGTTGACAGTCGTAGAGAGACAGTGACACTTACTGACTTAAGACAGTTATCCTTTATGCCATCCACCACGACTCTCTCCCCAGACCGGTTTTGCCAGCCTCTCCACAGGAATCCTACCGCTGGACAACGAAGGTAGAAAACTTGTTCTAATGCACGTTATTTCCTATGCTATTCACCACACGACACGATACAGCCTCACTGAGGAGTCCTGTGTAAGGCAGGCGAAACCGGTCTGGGAGAGTCGGTGGATAGCATAGGAAAAGCAGACGCTTTCTGTTAATCGCCCTTAAAGGGAGTAAAATATTTTGTATTATACTTTATGCACTGTTACATAAATTACCATCAAGTTATTTTTTAAATTAATTGCATGCTGGTTGTATAGAAAATCATTAAAACTGATTTAAATAATATTCTGGGTGCATACACATACTAAAGTCTATTTTTTTGCCATTTTACTGAAAAAGAAAATGATAAACAATTTAAATAATTTAAAATTATGGTAAACATTTTTAGTGGGTTTAGTACAAGTATAATAATATTGGTAGTCAATGCATCCAATCCCAAATATGTAAAAAATTTTATTCTTTTTCTGAACAGCTACAGGTATTTTTCATGTATGTAGATGAACTAATTATTTATCATTTTGTGACTAAATCTTACATCATTTTTAATTTGTTTGTAGAGAAAACAAACTGAATTTATAAATAACGTAAGAGGATAAATGCACACCAATACCACATCGTATTGTGGTAAAATGAATCTCTTAGCAGGTTTTTTTACTTAATACATAAATCAAAATTAGTATAATACACTACTCAAAAGAATTATCGCATATGCTCGATTAATTTTAAATCGCCCTGTATGATGTGCTGTTGAAAGGAAGTAGTCAAATTTTTGATTATAAAATATCAGAAACGGGTAAGGGTATAAATTATTAACAAATTAGATTTCTCCCTATTAACAGCACATTATATAGGGCGATTAAAAATTATTCATTTTTTCAATTTTTTTATAACCCCGTAGGATTTATTGCTAACAGTAAATAACAACGGTTAATATAAAGTTATAGTTTCACGTTTTCTTAACATTTTCTTTTTTTTAATTGTCTTGATAACTTAATTATTAAAAAGATTTGGCCATTTAAATAAAAGCATTTTTTGTATTAAAGCTTATGAAAGAAATCGATTATATGCGATAATTTTTTGAGTGGTGTAAATAACTAAATAAATTCTAGATCCATTTTTCTTAAAAGATGGTTTATTTTAATGGTAAATAAGAAAACCTAAAATATCACACTTTTATTTTTGTTTGCAGCGATGCGACACACCCACAGACAATATGTTAAGGCGGAGGGATGGGGGGGAAGGGGAGATGCCATGTTTTTTGTAATTTAGCTATCTTGCAGAAAATCTGTAAAAACTTAGGTTCGTCTATTTTTATTACTTGGTTAAGATTGCCTATGTTAGTAAAATTATATATGATTCATTGCCAGACTGGCTATAGGAAATCCCATGTAAGTTTTGATATCTTTAAATATTGGCTCCCCTATTGATTTTACAACAAACTTGTATTGGACTATTTTAAAGGCGTTGATAAAATAAGGCTTCACACACAAAATTTTGATAATTTCTAATAAGCCAAATAAATGTTATTTAAATAAAACTATTTGTCAAATCCTACCATATCTGATACAGGTATACCTTAATAAATCCACCAATACAATTTTTCTTGTACATACAATTAATAGGGCAGAAAGCTTAAAATATACAGGGCGTGATTTAATTAATGGCTAAAAATACAGGATATGATTCCTTAGCCCCTTTTAGGAAAAAAGCTAATATTACTTTTGAGCTACAGGGTGTTAAAGTTTTAAGAAAAAAAATCGTCTTCTTATTATACTTTTAAAACTGTTTAGGAAACTTTTATAAAATTTGGAACGCACCTACTAAGCACCAATAAGCATTTTTAATAATTGTCATGTTTTTAGTTATTTCTACCAGTAGCATTCCTACGGGATGTATACTGAGGATTTAAAAAAAATATGGTACGCCATTGCTTTTCCAAAAATAAAAACTGTTTTTAAAATTCTCATTGATTTTGCAACCAATTTGATCTTTTGACCTTTTTTTGTCCGACGCACCGTTTTTGCGTAAAAAATAAAAGCCGTTTTTGATGCATGTTTGTTACAGCGAAATTATTTAAGACTAGTAGTTAAGTGTCCAATTTTTAGTTTCCTATGCGAAAAGGGTGCATTAGAAAAAAAAGTCAAAAGATCAAATTTGTTGCATAAATATATGAGGATTAAAAAAATGATTTTTATTTTTTAAAAAAGCAATGGCGTAGCATATTTTTTTAAAACAATATTTCGTATTCATCCCATACAGACGCCACTGGTAGAAATATTTTTAAATCTTCTATTTTAAAAAATTCTCATTGGTTTTTAGTAAGTGCGTGCCAAATTTTATAAAAATATCTCAAACAGTTTTAAAGTTATGACATGAATATGATTTTTTCTTAAACTTTAACACCATGTAGCTAAAAAGTTAAAAGGTTTATGGCATATGTTAATATGAACTTTTCTTTCTAAAACAGGCTAATAAATTTTATGCTGTATTTTTAGCTATCAAATAAATTACACCCTGTATAAACTAGATCTACAGGTTCAGTTAAATAATATAACACATAGACAATGTGAGGAAAAGAGACAATCTAACTAAACACCAGCATGTAAACAGGCGTGACTAATAGTGCTTGTTTGTTATTCTATTGCCGGCCGATGAACCAAAACGCATTGCTCATATTGTATATTAAAAAGAACGAATTTTGGATTTTTGGTTAGAGATCGGTTACATAGGCGCTTCCTTACATCTTTTAAAACTTAATTCCATTTTACAAACATCCATTTCTACTGGGGATTTTAAAATATTTTTTTAAACAGTAAACAGATAACTTTATTGAATTTTATAATAAATGTAAATTAAATAGAAGTATTACTAACGCAATGATTAAATCATGCTAATAAGCTTAGCATTTATTAGCTACTTATCCTGTTAATAATGATCCGTGTCAAAAGCCATTAAAAGTGAACTCAGTCTGTTGCAAAGCATTCAACTATATGACGAATTGCTAATAACTCTTTTTGCGGCCGTTGTAAATTGTAACAATTGTCAGGGACAAAGTACTTTGCATTCATTTGCATATGATTTTAAA
The DNA here is from genome assembly GCA_014170235.1 of Listronotus bonariensis. Lineage (NCBI taxonomy): Eukaryota > Metazoa > Arthropoda > Insecta > Coleoptera > Curculionidae > Listronotus > Listronotus bonariensis. The sequence continues at coordinate 11,205 of JACEGR010003044.1, read as the reverse complement.
GTCGATTTTTTGTAAGTAAGGCTTGTAAAAGTAATTTATGCCAGGCTAGTGACTCGATTATTTTCCATAACGCCTTTTTTAAATTATAATTTATTATAGATTAGGTGATAAAATTATATTAGTACTAATTAGTATACCTACGTGTTAACAGGGTGTGCACAACATGAAAATGTACGATTTACACAACACTAGCAGAGATTTCACATACAAATGTACATACATTAATTATTGCGAAAATTTTTATGTTATGTATATTCCTTTACATGTTTTAATAAATAACTATTAGGTAAATCACAAATATTCTATAAAAATCTTAATACTGACCTAAATAATTGAGCAATAGTGCCTGAGTGAGCAATGAAATGAACTTTATGACAATACCCCTTTTAAAACCTCTTTAGTGGGGTTCCTTTGACGAGTCTACCACGAATATTCATACCGCCATATATGGGGGAATTGCTAATAACTATTTTTGCGGTCGTTGTTAATTGTAACAATTGTCAGGGACAAAGTACTTTGCATATGATTTTAAAGTCAATTTTTTGTATGTAATGCTTGTAAAAGTAATTTATGCCAGGCTAGTGACTCGATTATTTTCCAGAACACCTTTTTTTAATTATTAAATTAATATTTTATAGAAGAAGTGATAAAATTATATTAGTATACCTAAGTGTTAAAAGGGTGTACACAACATGAAAATGTACGATTTACACAATACGAGCAGGAATTTCAGATAAAAATATATGTACATACATTATTGGGGAAAATTTTATGTTATGTATATGGCTTTACGTTGTCTAATAGATAACTATTAAGTACACTACAATTATTCTATAAAATCCTAATACTGATCCTAATAATTGATCAGCATTTATATACCCTGGCCCACCAATAAAATGAACTGCATGATAAGAGCCCAATTAAAACCTATTTAGAGACGTTTTTTTGACGAGTCTATTACGAGTATTCATATCGCCATATATGGAAGAGGCGCTTTAACCCAGCTTGTCAATTTCGACATTTTTCTGGTGTCGGTCTGGGCGAACGAGCTATTTTTTTGGTAGGACAAGTTTACCACAACGTTTTACATGCAATGTGTGTGTCAAAAATGGTAAGGCTTACGGTTACGAAATCATAAGGCTCAAAATGGACATGTATCGGACTGAGCGGTTTCATCACTGCAAGCCTTACCATTTTTGGCCCAATGCTTAAAAATTGCAGGTAAAACATTGTTGTAAACTTGTCCAACAAAAATTGTGACGCGTTTGCCCAGTTCAACACCCGAAATATGTCAAAAATTGACAGGCTGGGTTAAGCGCCGCTGCCATATATGGCGTTCTTGGTAGACTCGTTAGAAGGAACCCCTAAATAGATTTTAAAAGGGTTAATATCATAGAGTCCATTTCATTGCTGGTCCAGGCAGTATTAGTCAAAATTTACTTTTTAAAATGGTAATTTTAACCACGGACAATACTATTTACAGATATTAAAAAAATAAATTTGTAATGCTGCGGATTTAATATTTCGTTTAAATTTATCTTTTTTACGAATGCCAAAGCTCGAGTTATTTCTATTCATTGTGGATGGGCCACAAACGTATTAAAAATATCTAAATAATAAATTACCGAGAACGTCAACAGTCGCATACGGCAGTAACCCTGTTGCAAAATAGGAATTTATCGTTAACAATTTCTTATTGTTTATTTTGAAACAAATTACGATGGCTTCAAACCTAAGTACTTACGTACTGAAGGTGTCTTAACTAAAGTAAAAACGTTTCCCTACTAAAAAATACTTGTAAATATTTGGAAAGGAAGAACCTCTGCAGGCAGCAGGTTCCTCAGTCTAGAGACTCTAGAAAAGAAAGAACCAATAAAAGTGGAAAGTTTAGGGCCTCTCACAATAAACGGATGCATAAAAGTGACACTTCTTGTTGTTCTTTATTTGAGACTTGAGAAATAGGGAATTATATTGACTAATACGCAACATTTGCAAGTAAGGGAATGTAATTTTCTTTCCAAAATGAAGTCAAATATAGAAAATTATAAAGATCCTTTAAACTACCACCCTTCACTGGTTTTTTATTCATTTCAACTTGATAAAAATAGCATAGAAATTATAAAATTAATTTGGTTTTACACTTGTAATTATAGTGTTATAAAATGAAGTACTTTTTATTAAGTAAATAAATAGGGTAAAAAAAATTCCAAAATTTCTTAATAAACATAATATGAGGAAGAATGAAATTAAGTAATATGTCCGTTTTTTTAGTATATATACACTATTAACGTAATATTTTTATCATTAAGTGTTAAGAATTACGCATTGAGAATTTTTTGAGAAAATTAAAAATTTGCCCTAAAACAATTCAGTTTTGGCAAAAAAATGGGTAAAAATTTTCCTATAATAAATAAAAGGTTCATTTTGATCACTGCTCTCATAAAAAAATAACTTTTATTTTGTGGGACGGAGGTAAACGGGGCGCGAAAATATCTCTTTTACCTGCACGCCTGTAAGGTTACGTTTATATCATAGGTAAATGGGGCGCCAGTCCTTCCCGAGAAGGGGTGTGGGTCACTGGAAAAACTTGTGAATAAATATAAGATAAAAGAAATAAGTAGACTACATTTTGTAAAATGTACTTCGTATTTGTCAAGTGTATAATATGTAAATATTTTTTGATGCAATAAATGTTTCTGTAATTAATAAAATTTTTAAAAATAGACCAACATTTTATTTCGATACCTTTTACTTTAAAGAAAACATTTGCGCCCCGTTTACCTTTACGATTTTATCGACCCCAAGATCCCTGCGCCCCATTTACCTGTTTAATAAGACTTTAGTGAAGGCCTTGCGCCCCGTTTACCACCGCCGATTTTGTACGTACAAAAACCCAATGTTATAAACACTTTAAATTTTAATAAGTATCTCTTTGCTTGAAATATTAAACTAAATATAAATAAAAAATAAAACATAATTTAACGTGGAATTTTAAAAAATAATATTTGTAAAGATAGCAACAGTTCCATAAGTGAGTAACCCTTTGTTTCCTTTTAATGATGTAAGAATCAATTCAATTTATAGCCTATATTCCTAATCGGTCCTAATAGAAAAAGGTAAAATTGTAATAAAATTTTAAGGATTATTTATATCAAACTAATAAACTAAAAAAACAACAACCTAAAAAGTTTAAGAAGCCAGCTAATTGACAGGTATTATTAAAATCTCAAGGAAACATCGTTTAATGAGAGAAATAAACTTCTTAACTAGAGTAATAAATTTTGCTTTATAGTAAATTATTAATGTAATAAGAACATAAAAATTTTATTATTGAGCTAATTAAAGAGGATTAGGACAACATAGTGGTTTTTGAAACCAAATGGTTAATAAGACTTACAAAAACAACATACATATTTTTACTTTGAAAAAGGGTAAAACAATTAAGTTTAACCAAATAATAACCGAATTTTGCTTTTATATGTATAAGAATAGATCTTTTTGTCAACATTAAAAATACATAAATAGTTTTTAAAATATTACAAAAAAACATATGCATAACGATTTTTAGCACTAATTATCACAAAATTCAAAAATAAAACAAAAAATAATTTTTACTACCTACCACCACATAGATCCTTTCCCCCTATTTTTGCTCCTGGTCACTCCAATAGTCACGTCAGTCCCCACATTTCCCTCAACACACCCCAGCAAAATCCCGTAATACATATCACAAAACATGCCGTCCTTATTACAGAATCCTCCATCTTTAAGTCCTGCGTAAATAAATATACCACAACAAGGTCCTTTGAAAAAAATTCGCTTTAAATATATCACGAGTACAGGGGTACGCAAAAACAAAAGTGTTACTAATTGCTGACACCGGTAAGTTATCACGTCATGAAGAGTGGGTGTTATCACGGCTACTTATCACAAGTGGCACGTCAATATATCACGTCGGTGTCCGGTACCGATCTTCCGCAAAAAATAAACAATTCTGTACACCTTCAGTATTTACTTTGAGACATCAACTGGACCAGACTAGGGATGCTGCCTTCCGAAAGCCGAACATCCCCGAGGGTTCACGAATACACTTTTCAAAGGAGGAGTCTCGGTTTTGCCCTGGTCTCGATCCTTGTCTTGACTAAAGATTCCACGTGGGAAAAATTGCACGTGGTGATTTGCGCCGCCTTTGAAGACGATGCCTACCAATCGGAGACCTGGTGAACGCCTTGGGAGTGGTTTCTCACCGCCATTGCTCGCTGCGATGTGAAGAAGTTTCGGATTCTTTGTAGATGAGTTTGGGTTTAGTATCCTGCGAGGAATGTTTTTGTTTGGCAGGATGCAGGATGAGAATTTTTTCGAAGGATGCGGCGAGAATTTTTTTTTATGATTAAATGTAAAAAGATTTAAAATTCTTAGGAAAAATAATTGAGTGTACATTCTTGCTATCTAATTTATTATTTTTATAAAAAACAGTGACTAAAGTGATTCAAAGAAATTTCACAAAAAGCAAAATAAGTGTAGTACAAATATTTTATGGAAATTATTGCATTTTTTATTCGTTTATTATTGTAGCTTATATCATTAAAAAACTTTTAATTTCTAGAACTTTTAACTTGCCAGGTTATTTAAGTAAGCTAAAGTAAGCGTAAGGTAAAATTATGTTTAAATGCGCCTTAGAATGAGCAACAACTTACCTGAATCCATTCTCATAGGATAATTTATCCTTAATCCCTCGATTAGCCTTAGGAAACACGGAAACAGTATTTTTTTGTATAGAGGACGATTCAAAAATCAATTACCAAATTTAAGGCGGCAATTATAAAAATATTGGTAAAGTCGGATTCAAAAAGAAAAAGCAACCACCGTCATCAGATCACTCGTGTTCTGTCTCACTTTAAAATTATTCATTTCTTTGTTACTCACACACACTATTTTAACGACGCGTATTAAAACGAATAGCCTTCGACGTTTTCTTGTATAAATTCGACTATACAACTTTAAATCATTTTTTTTTAAATTATTAAATGCTTCTTTTAAATTATTGCTTAAGTAAAAACCAATTTGACTCCTATTTGGAGCATAGACTAAGTCGATTGCACTACATCATTTTTTTACCATGAAATCACATTGAATCTGTACTGTTTCAATTTTTTTCATAAAGATATCAAAATAAAAGGTAACTTTTGTAAAAAGTTTGTTTTTTATGTTTGATAAAAAATTTATGAAAAACTTACTAAAAATTGTCCTTTTTGAGTTTAATAATTCGCTTAAAATGTTTAGAAGTAATAAATGTTACTGATAAATGTTTTATTTAATAAACTTTTATCGCAAGACATTTAAATTTATTTACCTAAATTTTAAGTTATATGTAGTTAGTGATTTATGTCTTTAAATTAACGAGTTTTTTTGTTTCTTTGTTTAACATTTAAAAACACTTTTAAAAAAGCTAAAAAGAATGCATGGGATTACTAACCTATCTACCTGGTGGGAAAATATTCGGTAGTTTTTTCGCTAAGAATGTTAACCTTTTAATTTTAGGAATGCAAACCATTTGGTCCTGCAAAATTTCATTCACTTTCAGACACGGAAAAAATACTGGAAGGTCGTGGGAACTAAAGTTTTACATATTTTTAAAGGTGCTTCACATTTAAAAAGTAGATATTTTATTAATTCGAATACCAATCTAATGCTTGGACTATTTTTTATTTATCCTTAGATGGAATTTTCTCTTATTCCCACATTAAATAAATCCGTATTTTTTACTTTTGTTGCACTGTATTAGTAAACTGTAATTATTTAGTAGAAAAATTGCCCTTCTTCTTAGTATTTTTAAATTCCTAATAACGATTTTTGTATATTCACCAAATGTAAAAGTACCTAATAACTAGAAGGCCTCTTTTAAACTAAGCAAATATTATACAGGAATCATTATCAGGACTTGAAGATCAGTACCTAAAAGCTAAGATTCATTAGGTATTTTTGACTTAAACCACTCTGGCCTTCATAGACTCATTTATGCTCTTTACTCAGACTGCGGCCTTGAGCTTTTTTTTATTTCACAGGTTTTTATACCCCAGCTTGTTTGTCCATACTATACTTACAAAGTTGGAACCGACTAAAGAATGTTTTTCTTCGATGGGACGAAAATTAACATTTTTCAACACATTTTCTTAACTTCAAAATGCATTATTGCTGTAGGACGCTTAAAATTTCTATGTTTTCAATCAATTTAAACCATCTAGAAGGTGGTGTTTTCAATATACATTGATGACGTTTGTCAAAGACTATGTGATGCCCATAGTAACGTATTATACCAAGATCAAATTCTTATAGCTATTTATGTATCAAGGGCGTTACTAGGACTATAATGCCCTGAAGGTCAAAATAAAATTTCGACCTGATGGGCATTATAGTCCAGTAAAGCTCGTGGTGCATACAATGCTTTATGTTTTACCCAAAAAGAGTTTTTCAATGACTAATTACATTATTTATTCGCAATATAAAAATAAGTTGCACCTGTACCTGTATAAGTAAGTAGATAATGACTGGTGTTAAGTTTGACTTGATGTTTCTATCAGTTGGCATTTTTTATTTAACGATTTGCTCAAAATGGAAGAAATTCCACAAAATATAAGAGAGAAGGCCATAAAAGCGACCAAAAATCTTTTGCCAGTTAAATCAAGGCAACAGTATGATCGGGAGTATGGCATATTTGGTATTTGGAAAGATGCGAACGCACTTCAAACCGTTTTATTGGCATATTTTCAGGAACTGGAAAGTTATTGATTTTATTTTAATATAATGTTTAACAAACTTGTTAACAATGTTTATTCAGCCTGTTTACTAAAGTTCCTACCATATGGAAAACTTTCTTATTATTTATATTACGAAAAAAGTTCTGCATGGTCTCGAGGTATGTGAAAAATTTGAATTTGGCTCAGGAAAAAAGTACCTTTATTTTTCATTATATTGAAAATAATTGTTATAAAGACAAAATGTTTAGGATTAAAAATAGCTTTTAAATATGCAAATTGGTTTATTTAACGGAAAAACATTTTCTATAATTTTTTCTGCAATAACAAGAGTTTCTGTGACTTTTAGCTAGTATGAAAGTTCTTAGGCTTCCTTAACATATTACATTTTAAAATAAGTATGCACTAATATATCAACCTTAATTTTCACCGTTAACGCATAAAAAAGTTTTCTTTTAAAATGAACAAGTTTGCATACTAAAATGTTATTTTTAATTCTAAACATATTTCTTTATAAAAATTTTTGATATTATGAAAAATAAAAGTTCTTTTCTTCTGAGCAAAATTTATATTTCTTGACACACCTCGTATACCACTGCATATCCGATAACTGCATTTTGTGCTTCAGAGCATGCCAAACTTTTTTAAAGAATAACTTTTTTCGTAAAATTAATAATTTAAAAGTTTTTCATATGGTGCGAACCTAAGTAGACACCCTGTATTTATTAAACGAAAAAATAATAATATTTTATACTATTTAAGACAAAAGTTAACAAAATATTGTGGTCAGAGAAAAATAGTATGTGCAACTCATAGGAAAAACATATTTCCGGACTCTTGGTGGTTTCTGTACGAGGCTTTAGCCAAGTCTAGCCATTAGTCCACCATCGTCCGGAAATAAATCGATTTTCGTACACGTTACACAATATACTATTTTTCACATTTTCCTAAAAATGTTTTGGATCTTTGGAAATAGCATGCGTATTGATATGTATATTTTTCCGAAAGGTTACCAACAAAAACATCCCTTTTACCACGGAGATTCAACTAAAAACAGATAATACTTCAGCGTTGAATTCAGGAGGTTGGAGGGAGGACTAATCCCCCCTAGAAAAAAATTCTTAAGTATATTCGACTAAGAAGTCCTTAAGAAAAGCAGGAAGTAGGAGATCGGCTTTTACCTATAGTTGTAAATAAAACTTCTTGTTTTACTGTACAAAATTAACTTATTTTTATTTCCTTAAAATCGTGTACATAGCTCTACAGAATGTTGATGCCTTGATAAGAACATCTATAAAATCACTTGTTTACGTTCTTAAAAATAGACCTTTAAAAAATAAGGATACATTCTAAATAATAGCTTTGTTCGCGGGTCTAGTAATGAACCGATTCTGAACCAGAACCGAACTGGTTAAGAATTGTTTTAAAGCGCATGTCTAGTTATTTATTAGTTTGGAATTTTTATTTACCGCGAACGATTTTCTATACAGCGGAGGATGTATTCTAACCTAACCTTTTGGTTAGGATTTTTCATGGTTAAATTGGAAACTATACAAATAAAAATTAAATTCAAACAAAAAGGTAAATTGTCATACTGTCCAATGCCACTCGAGGTCTCTCGTTTTTAACATAAGTATGTGTATTTAACTAAAGATACAATTCAAACAAGAAGAAATGGTAAAATCTTGTAATATTGTCTATATTTTTTAATTAAATCTTTATTTATTTTATTGCATACATACATTCATACGGAATACAATTAAAAATCCTTTGTTTATACGCACAGAATCACAAAAATATAAAAAGAACTTCAACAGATATATTAACCCGCATAAAAAGTGACGAAAACAAATAAACTGTAATACAACGGTTTATTTCTGTACCACAAAAACAGAAAACAGCTGACCATGTCGACAATGCGCATGAAGTTCCGAACTGAACTTTTAGTTCCAACAAAAATCCCAGGACTGCTAATCAGGTAACGAACCGGTAACGAACTGATTCCATTGTAACCCGCGAACACAGAGCTGTTACTAAAAATTCAGAATTTTACTAACCGCGAACGCTGCTTTTTTCACTGCGCATGCGAATAGTCCCAGAACCGGTTCAGAATCGAACCCGCGAACAAAGCTATTATCACAAAAGTCTATTTTTTATGTTTTTTAACTTTGTTCGGGTCATTTTGTCACTTAACGAGTTTCCCGGGGAAATTGATCTCCCCCAGTTAAGATTGTGTGAATTCAAGAGTACAAGACTTTAAATTAAAAATCAAATCTATCTAAAAATAATAACTCTATGCCAATACTACATACTTTAAACTTTTCTTTCTTATTAACCACCGACTTAATGATAATTCAATAATGATACCTTTCTTTGTTATTCTAGCTTGGGTTATGTCTTATCGCAACCAAGAAATCAGCAAATGAAACACTACTAATTGCCTTATTTTTAACATTTCTTTTGTTAGACGTTAAAAAGTATGAGGTCGCGTTTAGGTGTTACATTTTAATTGTGGGTTATTATTTTAGGTAGGTAAATTCTTGGGAGATAAGTCAGATTCAATTTCGTTCTCACGCTACTTACGTATTTTGTTATTCATCACAGATATTATCATCAATAAATTCCTAAAGTAGCCATTTATCATCCAGTTATAAAGAATTTTTTGAATTAATTTGCTGCGATTTTTTCAAATTTAGTGTAATTAGTATTGTCGCCTGACATGACAGAAAAAGTTCTCTTTTCGTCTCATGAATCCGAGAGAAAATTGCATTTTTCTCCGATCGGGCAGAAATCTACATATTTCCAATAAATTTTCCAATTACCAACATGCGTCATTTCTGTAGTAACAGGAGTTAGCTAAGCAACGTACTTTTCCGACCATGACAGAAAATATGTTTTCAGAAAACTTAGAGATGTAGGCTTGGTATGGATATATCCTTAAAAATTACTCCTTTTTGTCTTGCTGACTAACTTAGTTTAGTACCTTAAAATTAGTGATGTATAGGGTGTCCTAAATTTGAAGGTTACCATTGGGATTTCGGAAACCGTATAGAAGATACAAAGTCATTTAAAATGGGGCAAAGTTGCCTAATAAAGAGCTCCTTAGAAACTCTTATAAAATTTAGGAAATTTTCAAGAAGTTTAATAATGTTTTAACATTTATTATTTATGATACTACGATACTTTGAATTTTAAAATATTGTTGGAAAAATTAAATTGTTATGGAGTAAGAGGAACACCCTTGGAATTAATTAGATCTTACCTGTCTGGAAGAAAACAACAGGTATTAATAAAAAATGAAAACCAAAAATATTTATCCGATAAAATAGCAATTCAGGTTGGAGTACCGCAGGGCAGTGTCTTGGGACCTATTCTTTTTATAATATATTTAAATAATATTCAAGAAATATCTAAAGGTTATGAAAATGTCTGTCAATTAACAAACTATGCAGATGATACAAGTCTTTTGGTGCACGATAGCAGTATGCTGAATGTTGAAATGAAAACAAAAGTAATGCTGCAGGCAGGCAACTGGTTTACAAAAAATAAACTAATTATGAATAGTAGCAAAACAAATGCCATTGTTTTTAAAACAAATAGGTCAAGAATACATGAACCAACTAAAATCGAACTAAAAGATGATTCTCTGGCTTTGATGGGAAAGACAAAATTTTTGGGTGTGGTAATAGACGATATTCTTTCATGGGAGCATCACGTTGAGCACGTCAAAGAGAAATTAAACTCAGTTTGCTACAGCCTTCGAGTCTTAGCCAAATACATAGACGTTCAAACGAAAAGAGTAATTTATCATGCAAATTTTGAAAGTCACATTCGATATTGCATAATCTTGTATGGAAATTGTAGAAACATAGACAGATTGTTTATCTGTCAAAAAGGAGTAATAAGGCTTATGTTTGGGATGCATTTTAGAGAGTCGTGCAGAGGTAAATTCAGGGAAAATAGACTGTTGACTGTGACTGCAATTTTCATACAGGAATGTATATTATTTTTGTATAAGAATCGAAACTTATTCCAGAGCAGCTCCCCACCAAATATATATTCGTCCAGAAGTATTAACTATATCTATCCTAGACATAGATTAACAATGACTGAAAATGCGGCATATTATAATTGTATAAAATTATTTAATCATTTGCCTATGAACATAAAGACAATTGACAATATTAATAGGTTTAAAAAAAAACTGTTTAATTTGTTAGTAACTATTGAACCCTATACTGTTGCTGAATATTTTGAATATGTCAGAAATTTGTAGATATAAGAACATTGTTATTTTTTGTGGGTGGTATGGCAGTACTGCTGTATGATTTTTGTTGACGTTATTTCCTTTTATGTTTTAACCTTACGGTGGAACATACTTTTTGAAATAAAGATTGTTTATTATTATTATTATTATTATTTTAATTTTATTAGAAGGCCACAGGACTTT